>PNEQ01125980.1:0-15550 GCA_003012365.1 Medauroidea extradentata | reverse complement strand
GTTCACAGACACTATCCTGAAAGGGAATGGTCAAAAAGTGAATGCTTTTGTTATAGGCCCAAACATTTTAGCAGCCGTCTGGGGCTGTGATCTAGTCCTCGGCTCAAATTATGGATAGCGACCACGAGTGACTAGACTCTTTACAGGGATATTCGGAGTAAAACGAAATAATATCCTTCATATATTTCTATTAGCGATACCTAAACTCGCTATTGCAAGTACCGTACATGCATTTTTTTACTATTTATACAATGTTAACCAGTCCAAGTAACACTGCTCATATGGCATTTTGACGAACGTTTGTACAGAAACAGCTGATGCTCGGAGCGATGCTCATCTTGTGACGTCACCGGCCAAGCCGTCTATTAATATATATATACGTTTATTTAACATATGTTTATAGTTACAGAAGCATTCGTCGTGCAGTTCGCAAAGACTAAATAATGTTTAGAGGTTGAATCGTACCTTGCTTATGCATTTAAAAATAATGAATACAGCTTCCCAAACCTTAAATACATACAATGTATAAGCTGTGTCGTGAAAAAACGAAGAAAACAGTATCAGTCGTAAGTCGTGCTAGATGTATCAATATGCTAAAAATATACCAACTTTATTATTAAAGTAAATACAATTTATACAACGAACAAAAATAAACATGACAGTGTATCGCAAGAATGAAATCACAGATATGCCAGAGATGTGGTTGCTAGGCAACGTACATTGCAGTAATGTTTACTGATATGTTTACTGATTTAATGTTCCGATATTATCTATTTACTGACAATGAAACTATTTTGCTGATTACTGATGCTGTTCCCTTATTACTCACGGACACTGGCAAAACTGTCAGTGATTTCACTGGCCAGTGTTTTCAGTAATGTCAGTTATATTTCCGATATTGCTGACGGCACTGATAGTCACTGAGGGCCGGTTGATTACGATACCCTGTGCGAGGCTACATCCGTTTACTGAGAATACCGATTTTTCTGGAGCTTCAGAGCATCAGTGTCGTCAATAAACTAATATGTTTGGCAGAAAAACAAAAGTTGAAGTTATCTAATTGTAGGGCAAGTGGTCTTTTTTAAAGATGTAAGGGCCAAAGGTATCTATTAATTTATATACGTTTATTTAACGTCTTTTCATAGTTACAGAAGCATTCGTCGAGCATTTTGCAAAGACAAAATAATGTTTAGAGATTGAATCGAACCTTGCTAATGCTTTAAAAATAATGGAAACAGCTTCCCAAACCTTAAATACACACAATGTTTAAGCTGGGTAGTAAAAAAACAAAGAAAATAACATCAGTCGTGAGTCGTGCTAAATGTATCAATATGCTAAAAATATACCAATTTTATTTTTAAATTAAATGCAATTTACACAACGAACAAAATTAACATGATTGTTTATCGCAAGAATGAAATCAAAGATATGCCAAATATGTAGTTGTTAGGAAACGTACATTGCAGTTATGTTTACTGATTTAATGTTCCAATATTATCTATTTACTGACGGTGAAAATATTTTGCTAATTACTGATGCTTTTCCCTTATTGTTCACGGACACTGGCGAACTGTCACTGAAATCAGTGAAATCAGTGAATAACAGAAGGTGGCCATGATAGTAAACATAGAGGGGCGGAAGTAGCTATTTCCAAGGCTCTCAGGTGAAGCCTATTTGAAATTGGTCGGCCATTTTATCGATAGTCAAAACATTGTCAGCTGATGCATGTTGTAAAGTAGGTTATACGTGAATCGTGAGAAGTATTTCGGGATATTGATCGTTGTGGTATTTTTTTGTCGAGTCCGTTACAACTACACCTGATTAATCTTATCACTAGAGAACATTCGTACCCTCGCCAAAATGAAATATGTATTTAATTGCTGCAGTCCACAACAAATTGTGATGCCTATCTCAGTGTTTGGCTGCACACACTACAGCAATAAAATAAAAGTGTACTACAACTGCTATAGGCTTTGTTTATGCAGTTTAGATAAATTGTAATGTTATGATATGGGTAGCTGCAATAAGACAGGATAAAAGTTAGGTACCGAACTTTTTGGTTTACAATCAACACAAATCAAATATTAACAAAACATAACATTTAATTAATCGTGTAGAAATTCATTACTTGGAGGGAAAGGAAAATACATACTACTTGATTGTATGGTATGGCATAGACTGGAATATGTTGCCAAAGAGAAGGATACATATATGGAACTTGAGGTGCGGGAACGGAAAAAGGTGCAAAGAGGGTAACGAGATGGGTGAATAGTAGGTGAAGAAGGCAGCGGTACAATAGCGAGGATGAAGGGATATATAGGCCACTTGTAATGTTGAAGGAAATGGGATGGAGTACACTAAAATACAGAAGAAGAAATGAAAGACTGGTCGGGATGTTCATACTTTGACGAGAGAGGGAGGTTGGGGAGGGTTAAATTGCCACCTAGATAAGGGAGGGTATGGGGGAGAGTAAACACCAGTGAGAAGGTTCAAGTGGTGTGGAAGAAAACGAATTGGTTAGACAGTCTATGCTTGTAAGGTCGGTGAGAGGAATATTTTACAGATGATATGGTAACTGTTAGGAGTTGGAAGGTTCAGGAGGGGTTTGGGAATGGTAGCCTAGAGAGGCAAGCAAGAATTGATCTCACTACACGGTGACATACCAATTGCTAATATCTATTTATTTGTATAAGGTCAAGGCTCTTAAATAGGGTTAGGGTGGGTGGCATAGTTGTTTACTGTTGATGTAGTTGACATGTTATATGCTTGGTTCTTGTAGTAATAAGAATGTATTATAGTATTTATTTTTAATTTGTATATATAAATACAGGTTTATTTGCATATGTTCAGACGTTTTATAATTTACATTAACCAGTCGTCCTATGAACATAACCTTAACTTACAAAGTCTTACACAGTGTACTATACACAAAACTGAGGTACCTATTTACGATTTATTTTACATAAATAGAACAAGAAAATACATGCACGAGTACCAGAAGAACCTACTTTATAAAACTCGATAGTCGGAAGGGCTATGAAGATCAGGGAAATTGGGGGGTAAGAATTCCTAAATTAATAACAACAAATGGCTGAACTGTACTATTTTGACTATGATTAATATCAGTGAAATTTAACTGAATTAAATAGCCACCAGTAGTAAAAACGCCTTTATTGTAAAAAATTTCTTCGGTAAAGGGATGGGCTACAAAAGAAATAAATATTTAATACATATCGTAGGGTTACTTCAAAAACCTCATAAGTCCATTTCAGCAAATTTTACAGGAGTGCAAAATAAAATCTTCGTAGTCATGCTACACCATAGGTACGATGTTTTTTAATTTGAACACAGAAGAAAGCTAACGTATAATATATTGAGCAGATTATAACACTAGAAGCACCATGAAAATTAGCACAAAATTCAGCTGGAATACAAAATTTGGTAAACCTGGACTTACGAGGTTCTAGAAGTAAGCCAACGATATTGTACGCATGTTATGCAGATATTGCATAAACAAAACATCATAATTATCGTTCACAACCCCGTTGGAATCAAACGCACCTGGTTCGGCCTTGTTTTACTAAAATAACAAGAGGAATGTCTGAAACAATATTTTTTACTTACTCAACTCAAGGGCTGTTACAAATCCTTTGCCACGATCAGTAAATTATGCATTTGTCCCCTCTTGTCTTGGTACATTCATGGACATCTCTCTACACATGTTGTATGTATAACATGTTCGCTCCTGTGTCTCAATCAGCAAAATTCAACTAATAATTATCATCCACGAGAGTTCAAATTAAAAATAGTCTGTAAAACACACACTACATATGCTACTAGCACACTGTGAAGCACTTTTACTTACAAGTATCGTTTATACTGCACATCGAGAAATTCTCCCTGAATACGCACAGCTATTGCCGCAAAAACACATGTTAGAAGCATGACTGTTTTTCTACTACTGAATTTGCTGCCTAAAAAACAGTTGCGCAACGTATTAGTGCTACTATCAATAGATAAAGCTAGGAATGCTAGTAGCACATAAACATACATCATGACGTTCACATGAAACACGGGAGTCGGACTTCGAATTTCTATGAAAATCTGCAAATTTCGAAGTAAGTAAACTACAATTTTCTTTACGTACGACTATTTTCATCACTGTAGAAACATTTTTTATTAATGAACTTTACCTGTAAAACCAACAGCCGGTGCACGATAAGTAGCTAGAATTGTAAAATATTGAAAACTTACGTATGTAACTTTTTGATCAGTGTTACAAATGTGTATTTTCCTCATCTTCCTTCTTTTTTTTTTCATGCAGATCCCCTTATGGGCATGTGGGCATTCAAACGGTACAGGCGTTATCTTGAGTACCAACGCTTTACACTGTGCACAGACAAACGGTGCTTAGTATGGCTACACAATACTCGACCTACTATTACAGTCATTAGACTTCCACGTGGAACATTTACCAGGAGCAGAAAATCAGCTGGCTGACACACTGTCAAGGTCATCGGACCAAACCCGACCGCGCACTACGAAGAGGAATTGAAGGAAATGTTGCCGCCGGTATCCAAAACAAACAGTGAAAACCCAATCACGTGCAACAATATAACAGTCACAGATAACACCCATAATGACCAGCTATACAATGACATAATAACTTCACAAAAGACTGCACCCGACGAGATGGCAAAACATAAACAATGTGGCCAGCTGGTACTGGAAAGATAGTGCGTCGTGGACAGCAGATTGGAAACACAGCCGTGCTCAGGCAGCGAAAAGTGGGAAGTGAATGTACCCTCCACGGACAGGGCAAAAGTCCTCGCATTCATTCACAACAACCAACATACCGGACACCCAGGCGCTAAATAATCCACGTGGAACGTCCTGCAGCATTTCCACTGGCCCGGCCTAACATGCCACGTGCGAGAGTACATCCGTAAATGTCTGCAATGCAACCATTTCAAGGCCAGGCATGTTATAAACCTCAGCCTGACAGTTAACTGCTGCACTACACACTTGGCTGAATGTGTGTATCTACATTATTGTTGGTACTGTATTACTCTCACTGGAACACTACTATTTATTTGAGCTCACTTATGAAATGTGTGTACCAGTTTCACATTCTTGCATGTGATTTAGCACTGTTTTTTCTTTAGAAAGTAATAAATTATGGTGTACATTTATTACAGATAGAGATGGTATATCGCGCAAGTGTTTTGAGCCTACATACCCTTTAAGACACTGTAGTTTCTTGCAATCTATATGATTCAGTAATATACTTCTGACACAGCGTAGCTGTCCGCAGACCAATAATAGGCATGAAATATTGCGATATCGGGATTTTTATTGGCTCCATCAAATATGGTAACAGCTCCAAATACAAGCTAACACCAGTAATCGTCTGGTAAGCTGAACATGTGTTGAAATCCAGCAGACAGTCAAGTTTTCCCACGATAAGCCATCATCTCTAATTATGGTATCTTTACAGCAGTGTAGTTTGTGGAATGTAGATACGATGACACAATATGTAATGAAAAGAAGCTTTATGTTACCCTTCTAGTAAAATTGTTTTATGTTACCTACATCATCTTTGTTATTTTAAGACCAATGAAGGAAAAACTAGGAACTACATTTTACTTCAACCAGCGTGTGAATGAATTGTTCACAAATCACAACACAGAAAAATAATGATTAGCATAACTGGAATTATTATGATAGTTATTGCAATGAAAACACAGAACAATGTAAGAGAATTCACAAATAACAAAGCAACTTTGTGGCAACGTTGTCACAACATTACCATTAAAAATTTCAACGTTGCCACAATGTTGAAGTTACGTTGATACAATGTTGCCGCAATGTTGCTGCAACGTCCAAATGTCCTCTTTGTGAAACGTTGATTATGAAATGTTGCTGCAACGTTATATTTTAATACTTTGAGCAACTTTAAACACTGCAATGTAACTTGAAAAAAACATTCTAGCATTACTTCCAAACAAGTGTTCCAAAGAAAACACAACATACACACTCGCATGGCAGTTGAGTGTCCAACTTGTATTACACATTACATTTAAGGGCTGATATAATCACACCAATCCACTAAATATGAAGAACACAAAGTTTTAAGTAATAACCAATAAATATTAATAAAAACAAATATGTGTTTTAAAACAGTACATTACCATAGATGAATACTATCAACGTTGTAGCAAAATGAGGGCTGTGATTATGGTTACTATGGAAATGTTATGACAACGTTGTTGATAGTAACATTGCCAACTTCAACAATGCAATGTTGTGTCAACGTTTCTGCAACCAGATGTGTTATGTGGGTTGTGGTACAACAATTGGTTCGTTATAACATTTAATCATACTGACTTTGTCAACGAGGCAAGGCCTCCACCACGTGGATGAGGAAGGTTCAAACAACCCACCCTGGTAGGCGAATACATTACACACATACATTAAACACAATAAATTATGGAATTTCCATTTAAAGAAATACAAAATTTAGGCAAAAGTAATTTTTTCCAGTGATATACCAATTTAAAGAGGATTTATCCCCTCGTAACTTATATCAGTCACAAACTTAACATGTATCCCTTAACAGTCGGTAGACACTTATCAGTTAAGTGGAAGTTTTGTCCGCCTTACTACCAGATTGACAGAATTGTCTATATTCGTCTTCATTTGTTGTTTCGTTCTGCATTTGTATGGGGTAGTAAATGATTTTACTGTACTGTCCTGCAACATAGCACCTTCCCGATTGTCCTGTAAACTGTGGCCATCAAAACACCTGTTGCTGCACTCGCTCGTCTAATCACCCCAGAAAGTGGTATTTTAATAACTTCCTCTGATTCATTCACCATGAACTTAAAAACACTAAAAACTTGTTCCCGGCATTGACTGCACAACTTTTCACTTTTTTGCACTTGACATTCCGTGTGTTCATTTTTGTTGGCTGTAAAATTACAATAAGTTGTGTTATACTATTACTCACTCTAAGTAGGCCTACTTTCGTGCTGAATCACAATAATAATGTATAATGCCATGGCACAAACACTGCCATCTTCAGCATCTTTCACTTAGGCTAATTAAATCTTGTAGTCCTACTGAAATACATAACAGTTAATACACTAAATTCACAAATTTTGTCTTCTATAAACTCTCACAATTCCACAACAGGTGACACGTCATCTTCAGGAAGCTGCAGTTCAGATTTAGCTGGTTGTTGTCAGTTGTAGTACAGTCAAGTCCCTGGTTACCATCTTCTTATTATTATATAACTCAGTGTTGAAGTAATACGTGATAATCCAGATTGTATGCCTTCAGGGTTTAGGAAATATTCTGACGGCAGTTTTCCTGAAACAGTTAAGTCATCTTAGTAAAACAACACATGAAATAATTAGTTTAATGGACACATTACTTTAGCTGACAAACACTGTGGCCATAGACAAAACTAAGTTTATTCTTCAAAAACAAGTTTTTTTGTATCGCACCTTACAACTTTGATAAAAATTAGGCAACTGTCTGGTGGAAAGCTATATTCTCTTCCTCAAACACCCACCAAACCTCTCCTAAACCGTCTCACCACCTACTGTTACCAATTCCTCTAAAATCTAATTCCTCTCCCTCACTGACCAAAGCACAGACTGTCTAACTAGTTCTTTTGCTTATCATCTGAATCTAATTGCTGTTATTCACTCTTCCTTTATACTCCACTGTAGTTAATAGGCAACCTAACTTACTCCAGCCTCACTCTTCTGTACATCCTGACCAGCTCTTCCATACTTCTCCATTCCTTTAACGAGTTCCATCCCAGTTCTTTCAACATCACTGATGGTCAAACATTCCCTTCCCCTCTCCAGCCTGCCACTGCTTTCTCCATTTATCCTTCACGCCCATCTTTATACTTTTTCTAGCTCCTGCATCTCCAATTCCATATACAGGTTCCACCAGTGGCGATGCGTGACCTAATTTGAAAGGCAAGCTACTAACCATATTTGCAACTACCTACCAGGATTTTAGCGTCGTTTAAATGTGTATAATTGGGTGGGGGGGGGGGGGTTACGCGCTTAAAACTTGAATTTTTTTTTTAACGGAAGAGATAAACAATAAAACCGACTAAAAAGCATATTCCATGGTAGCAAGCGTGGCAGCCAGTTTAGCAAGCAACTAACATAACGGAAATCGTAACGGCGGCTGTCAAGGTATCAGGTATTGCGTCAAAGATTCTTTATCAGGATACGTGAAAGCAATATGCCGGGATATCTGATACCTTATGATAAAACCAAGGAGCTAGCCAGGGGGTGGGTCAGATTGTCATGTTACTATCTACAGAATGCTGCGTTGGCAGTGGCGTCATGTAGGGGGGAGGCAAAGGCCTCACTCCTGGATTTAGAAGGATATGTGTGTGTATTATATATATATTTTTTATTTACATAACGTAAGCACATAAAACCGAAGTATTATTAAAGTTTCTAATTTATACATGCTCAATTAATAAAAAAGATGCAACAAGGTCATTGTCGCCAAAAAATCTCTCCCCCCCCCCCCCAAATAAAAACTGGAACGACAAACCCTGCTCGTTGGGGAATCACGGCTGGTGATGTGGCCGATGTTCGAGGCCATTGACTATAGAGTTACAGAATGTGCATTGTAATTTATAATCGTCACTTATAAAGCCTTCATTTAAAATCCTGCCATCAACACTGTTGAACGATTTTTGTATTTTTTCATAGAAAAGCTTTGGAATCCTAACTGCTAATAAAGCCTCAGTAATACTAACTTTGAAAAATTGCATAATTTTCAAAGTTAGTTGTAGTATTGTTAAGGCTTCCCCGACTGAGTTTCCAAAATGTTTCATTGTAAAAGTGGCCTACAAAAATATTACAGTCAACAATCGATCTGACAAGGACAGTTCGGATATGTTTATGAGAACTGATCACAAAGTTAATTCTGCAACATTTACAAAAAATCCGAATAAAGAGATATTTTGAATAAGATTACAAACATGCTGAATTACGCAAATTTCAAATGTCGGCCTACCTTCTCTGATGAGTTCACAGCTTTGCCGAAAAGTAAAAATACTGCTGGAAAAAGGTTTAGCACGTAATCCACACACACAACACTTGCATCCACGTTTTCGTTTCATCCATTTTATGTATCCTGGATTTTAGTCTGGCAAGATAATTTTAAATCCCAAGTTTAGATAGCGCAACAACGAAATTAAATAAAAAACTATTATATTCACTTCGCAGTATTACCGTGCAGCGCGGTAACTAGTCAACACATTGGATTCGTGTGTAAATTGTAAAACCAACTGCCGGTGACCAGTGTCGCCAACTGAAGTCTATAGCAAACCACTAACGGCACTTGAATAATCACCAGAGACCTATCTGATCAATAGAAAAGAAAATTTCCAATTTACTAATGCCAGTTTAAACACTCTTCGCCTGCCTGTTTATCAACGCATAAGTTACAAAACTTGACCGGTAATGCATTATCTGAAATCATAATAACTGGTATCAAAATGACTAAAGTGGCTATTCTGCTAGGTTCGGCTATATTCGTAACACTTAGGAGAGAAAGCACTGGAATCGTAGCTTCTAACATAGTGTCACTTAGCCAATCCCCTCTCGTGTTCCCTCCACCCGGCCATCCCTCCAGCCCCTTCATTCATCCGAATGCTATCACTGCAACTCTACCCACTAGAAGCGTTATTGGAAGCACTTTTAAACAGCTTGCTTTGGTTGTTTACGAGTTCTTATCTTTTAACTGGCCGTATTGTAATCCGAGCGGAGTTTGTAAAAGATACATATATCTGCACGAGTCATAGTTAGCTTCTAGTAGAGACAAGGTTAAAAGTAAATATTTATTATAATCAGAGAATTATCAGGAAGCTGCCTGGGCAAGCACTGCTTGCCTTTCTTACCCTGACGAGACGCCACAGGGTTCTACCCTGCTACCGCATACTGTATGTAACATTAGCAGTCACTACCAACGCCCTTGCCCTTCTCCCTTCTAGACACCACTCTTTCTACCTGCCTTCTAGTATCCTTGCAACAATATACCAAGGTACTTGTATTTGGATGCTTCATCTATCTCCTGTCCTTCCCATCTGTGTATGTCAGTACTCCTAACCTTCTTCTTTGTAAACCTAACAGTCTTTGTCAAGTTTATTTCAATTTGTTCTCTTCAATGCACAATCATACCCTACCAATGTTATCCTGCAACTTGTTCCCTCCACTCACCTCTACATACTGCACAGTCATTGTAAAACAATCTCATTTTTCCATTCACCCCCAAACCAGTTGTGTTTGTCATTAAGCTAGGTCCTACAGTACCCCTAAAACTTGGAGTGTAGGCTATATCACATTAACCCACTCCTACTAAAATTCTCTTTGAAACACTAATTTAAGTCAATCAAAAGAAACAGGTTCTTACGAAAGCAACAGTCTTATGTATTTTATTTATTTGTTTCTCATTCAATTGAGCCCACTTGTGTGGCTGTAGTCACAGGACTATGGAACATGGCAAGAATTTACATTTAGTTCTTATATAACATTTTCATACCAATCGTATTTTGTTGACATGACTTATCCAATATCTTAGTGCAGAAATGTAAGCCTACACAAAAAGATCTGATGGATGAATATACTACATTATACTACTATACCGTACTCACAGTATGTATGTAAAAATACAAATTCAAGTCGCTAGGCCTACATTCCTAGAATTTTATTCAGTTTCCACTTCCATGGCAAGTTCTAAAAGTAATCATTGTTACATTTTTTCAGACATGCCTATTATTTTATTTAATTAATTATATTACCACTACGACTTTACTTTGAATGTAGCATTATAATAACTCATGCATTTCTGGATTTATGTAATTATTTCTGTTGAACCTGACTGAAAACTACTCTTTAGAGTTACGATACATTTTACAAAAGTAAATAATTAAAACAAAAAAAAATTAACACATTATTTACCAGACATAACACTGTTGGGGCAGACGTTCGTATGTAGGCCTACTTCACTTTGCCAAAACACTTTTAGATTGTGTTGCCACTGTCTTCCCTTCTGAAGGTATACATCAGCTTTTAAAAATAACGAAACAATTAATTCTCGTCTTAGAAGATATGCAAATTGCAAGAACGAATTTAAGTGAAGTCAGTCAAACAATTGTGACTTCCCACTTGCACTTCACGAATTATTGCCACATAATTATGGTGTACAATTTTACTAATCAAGTAATTTCCACGTAAATATATGCACGAGTTTGAATGAAGATGTCACGAGCACGTTATGTAAGGTTATGTATTAAAAACATCTGGTAAAAGTTAAACAAACAGAAGCCTCGCCCAAAGATATTCACAGCGCTGCAGCAATTCATTCAGTGGGGTCAGCAGCGCTGCATGTAGCAATCACTTGCAGCGCTGCCGCAGCGCTTTGCCCGCTGAAGGCACCCCATGGTTCTCTGTCTCTCCAGTCTGTCCAACCTTGTAACCACAGAGTGGAACCATAGCTACCAACTGACATATTTACATACAATGTCACAACACTCGATAGCGAGTAAATTGGTCGGAAACTTCATGCGATGATCTACTGGCCCTTAAGATTTAAAAATGATCAACTCGATCCCGGCGCCGGATCCTGTAGATCTATTTTGCTCGGGAGCCGGGTAGTTAGCTTCCAGCGGACGATACAAAGGAAAGCGAGCGTAAAAATTAAAAGGACTCCTGCATGTGTATATAATAGAAAACATATGTTTTAAGACTGTTTGAATGCATGTTCACGGAAAATACGATGTCGGATCGTAGTATTTTTTGTTCACCTAGAAGTTAGGAGCAGTTTATCAAGTAAAAATGTCGTGGAGTACGTAATTCAGATCTGGGACTTTATTCTAAGTTTCTCGAGAAGTCTATCGTAATCTTTCGATTTCGATCCCGAGCTCGAGAAAGAAAACACTCAAAATCGGTATTCTAAGTGTATGGTCGATAGGCAACTCTTCATTTCGGCAAAGTTCGGGTTTTCGACTTCCCCCTCTAGCATTTTCTCAAACATCTTAACTTACAGTTAACAACCAACTGTACAAAAATAAATACTTGAAATTTCTACGAAAAAATTACATGAAAAGTAACTTTTGGTCTAAATATTACTCTTATAAGTTAAATAATTTAATATTTTAGTCGGTAAGAATGTAACTCGCTAATATTTGGATTCTTATTAAGTCAAATAAAGCATATTTTTGAAACTATTTGCACGGAATATTTTGTGCGTAGTGTGTTGGCACTATGTTTCGTTTCAGCACAACTCTCGACATTAATGGCTGCTAGGAACTCGTCGAACAATATTAAATTACAACATTTCGTAGAAAATTTAATATGCCGATTATGTATATGTGTGTCTTAATAAATAATCAGAGCTCAAATATACTGCAAGAACAAAAAGTCTGTATAACCACTGGCGAAATATTTTATTGTTACACTAACTTGACAGAAACTTAAAATAATTTTTAAAAATCATAGAAATACCTTTTGAAAATTAATTTAATATGACTTGTTAACGCTGGAATATTATAGCGTACATATTATAATACATTTTTAAAAATTTCGCGTTTTTGTGATGATTCGAACTTCAAAATTATTATTTCGCAGGAACTAGCACCTTAACGCCTCCAACCACAAGGCCACTTATCACTTCGAAATATGCGAACTCATAATGTTCTACTACTTAAAATAGTACTTGAATTGCGTAAAATACTTAAGAGTTTGCACAGTTTTAGCACTTCAAGTATTATTTAAGGTACAGTAAAATTTATTGCATACATCGGTAAAATATTACTATACTTAAGTTAAAATGTTAATTTGTTCTTTTACATGCATTACAGTATCATAAAAATACAACTTAAAAACAATTCGGTTATTACTTTGGAATACTGAAATTTATTCTACCATAATAAGCTTAATAAAAAATTCAAACTCTGTTGAACCGAGACATAACCACCTCTAGGTTATAAAGCCAGAATGCTAACCACTCACCTAACTGTGCACATATTATTTGTAGACTAAAATAGCTATAGTTAACAAACGTAACAGAAGCTTTACGTTAAAATTTTTGTTAATTTGTGTATGTGCTATGGAAGTGTTTAATTACGTTTAATAAGTGGGGATGTGAAAAATATTGTGCATAAGCGCATATAATATTTACACACATCAAGCCACCCTCCTCGTCCGCAATGTGGTTTATAATAAGTGAGATACTGAGTTAATAACTCTTTGCCGCACTTCAAACTATGACTTTAACGAAACACTAATGTTACTACATCAAGCACGACATTTAGAGAGCGGAGATTCATAAATATTGTGGCGATATATAATAAACGTAACCTTCACAGTTCCGTCCGCCATGTTTGTTAACTAGACTTCCCGATCGTTAATTGTTTTATTGTTCAATGGGCATGTACATGCTATAGAACTCATCAGTGAGTATACAACACATACAAAGATACAAACATAATATAAGTATAGTTATATACATAGGCACATCATACAAAATACATACAACACTGTATGTTTACTATACAATAAAATAAAGCAGTACAACACACTACTAGCACACTTACATATACAATAATAATGGTACCCTAATGATCTTTATACAGGCCGTTCGGAATAAAGTGGACACTAATAATTAAACCTTTGAAAAATAACACTAGCTATTACTACATAATTCAACTTTACCGATAGTCACTTTACTGCTTGTATGGTTGGCAATGGAATAACACAACATAGTTCCATGTTTATTCGTATTTAAATACAACAATACTGAAATAAAATCAACCGACAGCAATATAGTTGTATTTTATATAATTATTAAACTTCTTTTTTATCAAACTATGCATGTACCTATCGACTGAACAATTTATTTTACACGCGCAAACATAAAGTGACGAGTCCCAGGATCTTAGACTTTACCCGTCGTTAGCCGTTAAGGCGGATTCACACGTCCACAGTTCATGCAGATCCGGACAATCCAGAAACCGAACAGCCAATCAGAAGGCTTGATTTTTTCCGGACGAGCTGTACAGAAAAAGTTGAGCTCATCCCGACTTTTCTGTATGCGGACAATGCAGATATTGCCCAAAATTCAACTTGTTGATGGTACAGTGTGTAATGGCGACGATCTGTTGACTCGTGTTAAATTAATTTCTGTTCCTCGATATAAGTTCGTGTTTTTATTACGACGTGTAACATGTCAGCCAGGAATTACAGGGAACAAGCAATATTTTCGGAATCATGCACACAATAAAAAGTTCGATTAAATACATTCTGCGTCTGTGCGAGACACTCGTAGTTTTAATTTGTAAACATGATCGGAATGTTAACGTACACTCGTGTAATGTTCGTGAGCATTGTGTAAGATTTCATATTGTCTCCTTAATCGTTTGCTGCGTATTTTAATGGTGTCTGAGGTGTGTAATGTGTCTGCTGAAGCAATGTTCAGAATGTAGTGGATCGGTCTGTTTACTGTTGTACAACTCTATTTATTCGTGCAAAATAAACGTTAACCTACTTTTCCTGTAAAAAAAAACTTAAACTGTAAGGCCTAATGTCACAAACTGTATTTTTGTACAATGGTAATATAGATGTTACTACCAACTCAATGCTTCTTAGTTAAGTACAAGTGACAGCATAAAGTAATAACATACATGCATAATTCAGCCAAATTTGGAATGAGGAAGAGAAATTGAACAAGATAACTAATGAAAACATCAATTACAATTCGGTGGCCACCAATTGGCAAGTTCATCTGACCTTATCACTTACTTATCACCTCCCAGGTCCTTCTTAAAATTTCTATCCCATTAAAAAATAAATGCAAAGGGTCAGTGGCGAGAGTACTCTTACCTACCCAAATAAAATACTATTTCTAAAATTTCCAGCCCTTTGACACCGTCAGACCCCAGCCTTTTTACTCGCGACACACCTATAAGAGTGCTTCACGAGTTTATTCCCCAGTGCAGTGTAAGTCTGGGGTTAACCCGGTGCAACCAGGGGCGAGCACCTCGCACGCGATCCGACACCGGGTCAGTGTGCTAACACAACGGATTAAAAAACGCCAGAGAAAATAGAAGTAAAACATTTATTTTGAATAAGCATTTTATATATAGGACAAGTAGACAGTAAGCAAGGGTATTTTATGTATGTTGGGTGAGAGCAGAGTATGTTTAGTAATAGTAACACTTTTAGTAATAATATTTCAAAGTCACACGGTGCACGAATTTGGGAACTCATCATTAGAAAGACACAAACACTATGTGCACAATTCAATTTGATAATACTTATATTTAGTTATTAAGAGAGTCATGTTTTTGTATGTATCACGTCATCTCATTTCACGGTTAAGGGACATTTTGGTTTTGGCGGGAGCGCCGGACTGTGTCCGAGGCTCCGCGCCAAGGTCAAGTCAGTCTTCATCAGCGGGCAGACAGATCGGTCGGGTGTTACTCCCGCACGCGCTCAAGGGCTGCAAC
>PNEQ01125967.1:0-32289 GCA_003012365.1 Medauroidea extradentata | reverse complement strand
GGTGTCTGGTTCGTCGGTGTCTGGTTCGTCGGTGTCTGGTTCGTCGGTGTCTGGTTCGTCGGTGTCTGGTTCGTCGGTGTCTGGTTCGTCGGTGTCTGGTTCGTCGGTGTCTGGTTCGTCTGTGTCTGGTTCGTCTGTGTCTGGTTCGTCTGTGTCTGGTTCGTCTGTGTCTGGTTCGTCTGTGTCTGGTTCGTCTGTGTCTGGTTCGTCTGTGTCTGGTTCGTCTGTGTCTGGTTCGTCTGTGTCTGGTTCGTCTGTGTGGGGTTCGTCTGTGTGGGGTTCGTCTGTGTGGGGTTCGTCTGTGTGGGGTTCGTCTGTGTGGGGTTCGACAGCGCATAAACCTTTGATTTAGGCATTTTGTATAGGTTATCGTTTATTTATTTCCTAGCGAGTTATTCGCAAAATTATGCAACCCCAAAGAGAGCCTTTTCGCTGTTGTTGGCCACAATAGTGGACACGCCCCGAAAGAGGAAGGAATTGTGGATGTTGAGAAAGTGTTAAGAAAATGTGTGCAATGAAAGCACAGCAACGTTTACTGATTTCGGTGAATGTGTGAGGTGGTTAAGGGCACTGCCTATCTCGGAAACCTGGCAAAAACAAAAGTAATGATTTGCATGTTGAATTATATACTGTGGGGTTGTCACATTTCACTATATCGCTTTGGGAGAAAAAATACTTTTATTCATTGTGATGAAGGAAATACTTCTATAGGAATGAAAATATGAAAAACGCTCTCGTTCTCTCTCTGTTTCTCTCTCTCACACACACACACTATATATATATATATATATATATATATATATATATATATATATATATATACATATGCACATAGGATGAGTCAGGACGGAGTGTGTTAAGGGCGCGCTACCACATTTTCCATCAGCATGTTTTATTTTTTATTAGTACCAAATTTTTTTTTATTATTTTAGACTTAAAATGGTTCTTTTGAATTTTTTTTATCTCTGATAGTTTTCGCGTAATAGCTAGTTCAAGTCAAATTTGCATGTTTCCGTTTTAAGGACTACACTAAAACCAACTGACATACCAAACTGAAAAAATTCACAGTGGATAAAGACTCCACAGGCTACAGTGTCACGTACATTAAAACAAAGAAAAAAAATGGTTTTTAAATAAAATGATGAAACTTAAAATCAAAATTTAAAAAATTCAATAACTTTTTTAATACAAAAATATTAAATATTTTATTTAGTGGTTTAAAATAGTTGAATTTGTAGCCTACAATATCGTCTCGCTGTGAATTTTTTCAGTTTGGTAAGCGAGTTGGTTTTAGTGTCGTCCTTAAAACGGAAACATGCAAATTTTGGATTTAACGAGCCATTACCAAAAACTATGCGATTACGATAGGAAAATTTTGTCTTATTTTGTGTCTAAAACAAGAAAAAATAACCGGTGCTAATATAAATATAAAAATGTACTGATAATTGCGGTAGACCGCGCCCTTAATTTTGTGTACAATATGAGGTAAACGTGTATTTGATTTGTACCAAAAGTGCATATAGTGGTAGTAATGCTACCCTGAAAATAGATTTTCGAATAATTTTTTTATTTTTTAGTACCACTTAAGCGAGTCCTCGACTGGCGCATGGACGGCGTTACAGTGTGTTACGCGTATTTTTTTTTTTTAACACGAAACCGCTCAACTTATTCATATTATGTTTATCTACGAAAATAACTCGCACTTGAAACTATGCTTCTATGTTTTCAAAAATTCAGCACGTTTGTTACAAACATGATTTTCGGGCCTCACTAAATGTCTAAAAACGGTTTTTTTTTAGACTGTTGTAACTCCGAAAATATTACCTAAATTCGTAAAGTGCAAAGCGAGAGGCACGCGTTGGTCTTTTCTTCATACTACTCAAAAATAAAATGTTGTAGTCACTGCTTATAGTCCAGTAGGAAAAAAAAAAGACTACAAGGAAAACCTTGCATGCCAGTTTGGCGCGCTGCGAATAGAGGCGATATGCTTCTCGTCAAGCGTGGGACACTGGCTCTTATCGCTAAGCTGTTCCCACGCGTCAAAGGTGAAAATTTGACACCGGCGAAGACTGCTCTTAAGGCGGCCGCCTACTCCACGCTTCAAATGCCTTGCAGTGTGCTCGTATACGTGTTTTTCCTACGAAAATATTCCATGTGTGTCCGTTGTGCAAACGTACGAAAAGAAAACAAACTTCGGAACCGCAACACTGTTTCTAAGCCCTCCAACATGACTAAAAACAGCCTTTTCAGACTTCCGTGCTTCAAAATGTACTAACTGGATGTATGTGAAACTTATATTGCGACCTGCTGTGAAATAAGTTGCAGACTTTCAACCAATACAATTATATGGTCACCGCTTAGTGACTCATAGTAAAAACTGTTCGGCGGGAAGCTTGCACGCTAGTTCAGCGCTTGACTCGTTGAGGCGACGCGGCGTTTGATGCGCGCTTCAAAGTCGACCTTACTACTCGGTCGCTATTTTTGCCCCCGAAATAGTAGGCCTACACATTTTGTTGTGAAAATAAGCCAAAATGAAACAAAATTATTTTTTGCTCACAAACGGCACATTATTATAAAAAAAAAAACGCTCTGGCAAAATTGTGAATCGTATGACTGTACACAGTCTCAAAATTTTTCGAAGCATTTGGTTAAAAAATAGTTGAGTTATTTGTAATTGTTTGAAATAAACGAGAAATCATGGCCTCAAGACACCATGCTTATTAACGACACTGATTGTAGACCTCCCACATAGCTAATCACCGCATTTTTTGGCTGTGACACTTCAAAATGTACTAACTGATTGTATGCGAATCTCGGATACATGTACTGAACTTGCTACTCACCGCTTAAAATCACGTAGTGAGAATGGTTCGGCGGGAATATTGCACGCCGGTTCATTGCTTGGCTAGTTATGGCAATGTGGCATTTGATACGATCTTAGAGGTCGCCCTTATTGTAATTTGGGTTGTAATAATATGTTTTGTCCTCGACTTACCGTGCTGACAGTAAGCGCACATGTGGTATAGAGAATGACGCTGCAAGTCACTCATGTACGTGCTGAACAGAGGACGGTGGTTGTCGCAACGTCTCGGGGTCGTTAGCTGCGGGACTGACTATAGGTCAGCACTGTTCGTCGCTGTCCGTGAGCAATCACGCGCTTCGCTTGGCGCCGTTCCTCGGCCCTCCCTTTTTTACGTTGCTTCCTCGCATTCCATCCCTCTACTCTACTTGACCAGCTTGTTCTCTGGCAGTATTTACTCCTTCCAGGTTTTTGCCGCCGTGGACAAACGTGCCCGTCTGCCGACCTCTATAACTAGCTTGATAAAAACTATAATACAAAGTTGCTACATTAGAGGAATCAAGAGCTACTAAGACGTTTTCTGTACAGTCTATGTTTGCACTTATACCATTATCTTCGTAAATAACATCTGGCAATACGGTCATCTTCCACGAATGATAAAATGCCTATAGACGACTCGGTCCTTTAGTATATCATTAAATAGATGAATAATAATGGTATTTTACGGTTTCTGCGCTCAGGCTCTTGAAGGTAAAGGAAGAAAGTACACAATAGAAGGCATTCAACGCGTCCAATAATATCGTATAGTTGCATATATAATTATCGTGTTATTTTACTACAAGGAGTCTGGAAGTGCCCGGGCTATAAGGGCGACTATTGGTGACTCACCACGCACGTCATCGCCTGTAAGCACGAGGCGCTCAACTGGCGTCTTGTCTACCCCTTGATCTCACCAAGGCGATCCGGGTTCGATTCCCTGCGAGGTCGGGCCCCAGATTTTCGCATGTTGGCAATCGTGCTGGACAATGCCGCTGGTCGGCGGGTTTTCTCTGGGATATCCCGTTTCCCCCACCCCATAATCAATGCGCCGCTCGGTATTCACATCAGGTTTCACCAGCGCTGAAGACCTCGATGTTTAGTGCTGAGCAAAATCTCTTCACTTCCTTCTCTTAACTTCTTTTGAGAGAAAAAATGCCCTGAACATCGCTGATGGATTTCGTATTGATTCGCGAGCAGTCTGATCCCAAGTAATTATTTTCCAGACACTTAAACGGTTTGGTACTGACAACACTGCATATATTTTACCTTATGTCGACACCGAATTACACGCATATATCTTAGAAGATTTACGTTTCCGTCGATGACCGGTAAAACCATAGATGTTAGAAGGGTCCGGATGGAGCATGTCGCCAGGAGTGTAACCAAACTAACTCTTGACATGGCTGTGGAATTTTGAGGTTAAAGAACTATAGCGACTGGCGAATTTGCTGACTACCTCTCCCCACGTCATCATTCCGACTTTGTTACCCCCGTGGGTAAAACAGGCTCAACATTAGTGTGGTTACTAATGTTGCCAATTTTATAAGCTTGCATTGATAGGAACCTTGATTTTTGCGAAAAGTGTTTTACTCGACAACAGTTTGTTTCCATGCCTTACATGCACATCTGCAGCTCGACTTTCTGGCAAGTAATTGATGTTATTTAACCCTTATAGTCTTGGGATTCTTCCCACAAAAAAAAAAAAAAAAAAAAAAAAAAAAAACGTATTTTGTCTTTAGTAACCGCATTACAAACTAAAGAAGGTATTTTTTGACATACGCCATTGCAGCAAATGGTGTCTCACTGAAGATCAGAGAATACACATTAACAAACAGACAAGTAAACAAACAAAACGACTTTGGAGTTTGTGGAATTGTACATGTTTACTTTGATTGCCAGTTGGAAAGTCCTTTTGTTTGTTGACTTGCCTGTTTGTTTATGTGTATTCCGTGGTTTTCTGTGACACGCCGTCTTTAGCTTGTAACTTGCCCCCATTGAAAGAATCATTAAAAAATAACCTTATTATGATTGTCACAGTCACAGAAGAAATACCACTCTACAAAGACACTCTGCATACAACCATGAAGCGCTCTATAAAGATGGTTCCGGATAAACTGAACACCTTTGAAAACTTGTTACTTTTTCTTAGTTTGCTGCCACTTTTTACTATCCACACAGCAACCTAGTAACAATCTGAATGTATTGGTTGTACAGTACTCAAAAGTTGACGTCTAACGTCACAATATATTTTATTAATTACTCAAGACAAGCTGTAGTGCTCCCTTTATCGCGTACCCCCTTATATATTTATATTGTTACGTTTTTCTTTCTATAAGTGTTCACAAAATTTATGCGTGTTTTGTCCATTTTTGTCTCTTTTCGAGTTCGTTACTTTATTATCGAAGACCGTGATTAATCACGGGAAAAGTTTGTCTGCTGGGTTAAAACATAGTATATGTGTCACTGATTTTTTTTATGGTTTTACATTAGACTGGGCCAATGAGAGTTCTGGTACACCATTGCTGAACGCTTGTCAGTAAACAGTTGAACCGAGTTAAATGTAACTCCATCCAATCATATAAGCCGTGACACTGGATACTACTTTCGCACGAAATATTTTCACACTCTCTCAACATTAGTCATTGTCGTCTATCTAAAAAATCTAAAACGTAAATTTTGTCACATTCTCTGTAGAAATTGTTAATTGACTTGTATTCGAGAAATTGTGACAAGCAAATACTGACATGAAGCTTTCGCCGTGTTAATGGACTACCTTTAAGGGGGAGTGTTAAAACAATCTTATTAATTTTTCAGTTTTTGACCCATAACATTTATTCAAATTGTATTACCAAAATTTTCTCTTCAACAAAGCCTAGGATATATTCTTGTTAAACTGGTTGACATAAATAGTAATGGAATATTTCATTAACTAGTCACTCAGTCATTGCAAGAGAATTATATGTTAACTTTAAAGTGTTCTGCTGTGTTTCTGATAGTAATTTTTATAATCTTGAACGACTGCTGATATCACATCTGTTTAACATTATTTTTTAAAATAGTTTTTGCCGTGATTCTAATATGTTTAAAGCAAGAATTATACGTTTTAGACTAAGTAACAAGTAGCAAAATTTCCAATGAATACATAATTAGGTGAAACCATAGTATTTACTGTCTTAAAAATGACAAACGCGCGAGACCCATTGTAAACAAAATTGCCGAACTGATTTATAATTTATGTTCCCGTTTAGGCTTAAAAAACAATCACCAAATACAGTAGAAACAGGGAATCATCCCGAACACCCATGGATATGAAAATTAACCGCAAAAATACTTGAGGACACGTATGGAAAGCTTTTAACCACTACAAGCGTACAACACACGATGTGTGTACATTGTTTCCAACTCGCTGCTGCGCGTAGAGCACTAGAGGTACGTAGTGTGCCGATCATCATATGGTAAGAAAAGATAAAGCCCCTTTCTCCCTGCGAGACCTTCAGATCTCTTTACATAAACAGCAGGGCCAGAGATATTTAGAAGGGACTAATGATTCTATACGGGGGTCTAAGCCACTCCTAGCTCCCCACTAACGCCCATGGTTTGAGAGCACCTGTGTTTACACGGACGACTCCATCGGGATGGGCATCGTAAACAACTTGTGGAATAAAACCACTAATGACGAAGAAGCGCTTGAGAAGCTGTACAGATGCGCCGTTGTCGCAGGAGAAGGCAAGAGGATTGTTAAGGTTTGCCTTAGGCCAAGCACTGCTGTCTGTGGTGTCTCGGCTGCTTGATGAAAGGTAGGTAACTAACTTCTCGCCACGCACATACCCGTGTCGCTCAGGAGCGGAAGCTGGTATCATTTCCCGTGTGTTACGTCACGCTCCATGCGGAGGTTGTTAACGTGTAGCCGCAGTCTTTCGCCAGAATTACCCTCCTCCACCTCTTACCATTTACTTCATCATCCTAGCTTTCTTCTGTATCTTGCGGCTGTAGAGAATGGCGTACGTAAGCCTCGTATACCAGTCACGTCACTTTTTTCTCATTTTTAATAACTGGTGACGTAGTGTATGAAAACTTTAAAAGGTAATATCCAAAACCATACAAATAAGATATTTTTAGGTGGGGAAGGGGGGGGGGGTCGTGGTGGACGGCCGCACGTCTCTGCCCCCCACCCCTTTTTTCCTCTCTTTAGGCCTATTTTCCCATATATTTTTTGTTTTCTTACATCTACTCTTCAGAGTGACATTGGTTTATTTGTACTAGAGAAAAATGTATACGATCACACCCAGAGTGTCAAATCAAATTGTAAGAGTTTTTCTTTGTATAGTTCTTTACCTCCTCACTCACACAAAAAAGTTGGCACGTCTCTGACAATGTCACTTTTTAAAATATTGATCGCTCTGAAGACTTTCTTGTTTTGGTACAGCAACGTGTGTTTTGGAAGAGGTCACAGTATCCCTTAAATACTGACCGATACGTGGTTACACGGAGTGTAAAATCGCGTCGCAAGTACACTCAACATCGAGTATATTCAGCTGGCAATTCCGTCAAGCGTTGAGCCGAGCTGCAAGAGATTGCCGAGATGGTTATAAAAAAATAGTTTTTGCCAACTTTCTTAGCAAACATTTTTCTCGAATGAAGTGTATGTGAAGAACAATCTCTGACACCGAAATCTCGTACATTTAATTGCGGCGCAAGAGATCACGCTTGGCAAATGCATCATTCCGGGTAAATGTTTTCTCATAAAGTTGGCAATTATCAAGGATTGTTGTTTTGCAGTTTTCGTATGATGACTTTCAAAAAGTGTACATCTCAATTGTAGAACTCGGCGCTTATTTATCTACCACGCCGTATCAAGAGTGTTCATGTGGCAAAAATTCATAATTTAATATTTGCATGGCATAGTGTTAGTTTTATTGACGTTACGTATGGCTACATTTTGCACTTGTAAAATTTTTTTAGCCCTCATAGTTTTCCCATAGCGGCATGAGCGGCATGTCGAAGCCATAATTTGCAAGTTCCAGGAACATTTAAATAACAAAATCCAAGTGGCTTACTGGAATTAAATAATTTACACTGAAATGAGGTATTATGGGCTAAATGCTAAAATATTTTAAAACACACAACTAAGTTATTTTCTTTTTTTTTTTTTTAATTGCCGTAAATGAAGTAAGTTGTCATCATTTTCAAATTTTCTTTAAAAGTACAAAGGATTTTCATTGTGTGTTTTTAAAACTGTTAGCATATGGCCTAAAATATCTCATTTCAATGTAAGTTATTTCATTCAAGTAAGCCACTTGGTTTTTGTTATACCTATGTTCCCGTAACTTGCAAATTATGACTTTGACATGCCGCTATGGGAAAACTATGAGAGCTAAAAAATTTACACGTGCAAAATGTAGCCATACGTAACGTCAATAAAACGAACACTATGCCGTACAAATATACAATTACGAATTGTTTCCACGTGACTGCCGTCTTAAGACTGCAGTGGTTCGCCATTGTTTTTGACAGGGATGGGAGCGAAGTGACAAACACAACACCCAGTCATAACCCGGCGAGGTAGCATTAAATTTCACCTTCCCAGGCGGGAATCTAACCCGGGACCCTTACTTCGTCCACCCCTCCCCCTCCCACACCCCCACTGTGAGCCAAGCGGCCCGGCCATTTGTCCTTGGTTTTCCGGAATTATTCCAAGCGTAGGCCAGGTTGAGTCCTTACAACAGGAAACGGCCGATTCCTCCAAAATGTTCCTGTTTGTCAGAACCATTGTCTCCGTTCTAATGTCCACGCCGATGACTAGACATTGAAGTCCAACCTACCTACTTGGATCAAAGTCAACCCTGCACTCCTTTGGTTAAACGTTGTCTCGGTGTTTGGGCCAGTTGGACGGTGACAAGTGTAACTATTGAAGCCAGGCCAATGGTGTCTTCCTTGCAGTGGTGTGTACTGGGACTCGCTTCTATCCTTTTTTAATTAATGGCGCTGCCTACCACGGTCTTCAAGTGCGTTGGGTTGTTTCTTCTGTACTTTTAACTAACCAACTTAAAACAAATAATAAAAAAGGAAACGATTCTTAATTAGATTGTATTTTTTATGTTTGTTACCTCAGAACTGTGTCATTTATAAACCGATTTGGAACATTTTTTTATTATTGGAAAGTCTATATTTTCGAGGGGGTCCCATTTTAATTTCGTTAGCATTAGACCTTGGATTTCGAAGATACACCAAGGAACTCCTTACAATCGAACAGGAAATTTATAGTGATTCAGATATTGGTAGGTTTATGACAATGGACGTCCTGGACTGACTTCAACTGCGAAGGCACAACGGAACTGCTTGACGACAAACAGCACGACTGTGGAAAGTAGGCACCGGAACTATGTAGAATACAATCAGTTAATTAGGGCAGTTGTATACAATTATTGCTATTTTTGGAGTCTACTTCGCATTTTTTAAGGTATTGAGAAAAACAGCGTCCCATAATATAAGGGTCGCTCAGAGACTAACAGGTTCGGCAGTTGAATAGTCCCACCTAATGTAATTTAAGTTTCAAAACCCTAGCCTCGATCAAGCTAAGATACTAGGCAGTGCCGTTAAAGTTCAAAAATTGTTTGTAGTCATCAAAGTTGTCAAGTATTTTTCTCCAGCTGCAGATTGATAAAACTTAGCTATCGGCAGCCTAAGTTGTCGACCGTTCTGCGCAATGAGCATGTAAGTCCGAACTTCCGTGATAATAACGAGAACCTTATTTACGCCGAAGATGCTCGAAGTGTGCTGCAATGCTTATTCTCCTTACCCCTCCCTATTACCAACGTCAGAACACGCTTCACGAATAACTGAGAGAGGGATTCAGTATTGCCATATTTATAATAAAAATTTAATTGTTACACTTATCTTTCTAGCGTATGCAAAATAAAAGTAACAATTTTAATGGCATGCGTTGTTATAAAAAATGCATAATTTAATTTCGTTGTGATTTTATCGTAACGTTTATTTCTCGTTGATTAGATTCCGACGGAGGAGGGTAACTTCCATGGACATTGTTGCAGCATGTTAGGGGTACACGTGCGTTCCATATCTTTACTTAAGAAAATAATAAACATTTAAAACTATGCTTATATAGTTTTGTTTTTTTAGATACCATGCTTAGAAACGTGGTTTCTGGCCACCTCAAAATTGTTAAAAGCGGCATTTTCAGACTGCTGTCACGTAAAAAATACCAACCGCCGGAATCGTAGAACAAGAAATTAGAGATGCACCTGCTGGACTTTACTATGAATTTTCTATAAACAAAATTCCCGTAGGAAAAAAACCAACAAGCAAAACACTGCATGCCGTTTTCGCGCCCTGCGCACAAAGGCGACCGGTTGTTGACGCACAAGCTAGTCTATCTCTTACCGTCTGCCTGTTTTCGTACCTCAGGCACTGCATCTAGCACCTGCTGTGCACGTAATCAAACTTTGAACCTGAGGATCACAACCGCTAATGTGGCCAAGAAACTGATTCACGTGTGCCTATTGCGCCAGTGTACGAAAAAGAACACACACTTCAGGCAAGGTCGGAACCTCATTGTTAAGACACAGTGCTCATTACAAATACTGTTTCTAAACCCTCGAATACAGCTAAAAACGGCCTTTTCAGACTACCATACTTCAAAATGTGATGATGTAGATCTACGTAAAACTCGCATTGCGACGTGTTTTTGACTTTGCTACAGACCTTCCACCAATGTAACTGTGGTCACCGCTTGACGGTACGGCGGGAAGCTTGCACGCTAGTTCAGCGCTTCGATGATCGAGACGATGTGGCATTTAATACGCGCTTCAAGGTCGCCCTTAGTCTGGCATATCTGAGCCCTCAAGCGCATATTCTAGTTACATGAGGGCCTGGTTCTGCTATCGAGGTCTACTCTAGAGGAACGTTGAAGATGAGATGACGAGCCGTGTCTACTCCGGGGGAGACTGGAGAGGGGCGATAAGCGTGACCTAGAAATTCCGAGCCTCGGAACCTTTGATCGGCTGGAGGGGGGAGGGGAGAGCACGTGGTGTGGGCGGGGCGGGCCGCCTGATTTACTGGCGACCGGTGAATGAACCTTCCTGATAGGAGGGTGGAGGGGATGTTGATTACCTGCTCAGAGTTTAACAGGCGCCGGACAGGTTGGCGCGCCTGAGGATCAGGTGCCAGCACAGGCTTCAGAACACCCGAGTGCACAGAAGCCAAGTCGCCGCTGACTGACAGTGTTGCTAGATGAACCATCTCAAAATACACCAGAACCAAATTCCACACACAGTGGAAAACTCGGCGGAAAATGAACACATCCTTGTTTTACGCACGTGCCATGCTGGCAACTTGACAAAGCGAGTTCACCCCAATACTAAGCGGAAAGTGAACCATCAAAAATCAATTTTGTTTAGCCTTCACTTTTTGAATACAGTTATAATTCGTAAATGTTCTCATACATGTTAATACGCGTATAAATAATAAAATTATATACAAATTACTTTGTATTTTTTAATTGAGCATTCCACACCAAATTACACGAGTAGCTTGAAATTCCGCTCATACATGTTGCGAAATTCCACACATTTTGGCAACACTGTTGACTGAGAGCACGTTGCGGCAAATTGGTGTATGTGAGCTCTGTTAGACCACGTCTAATGTTAATTCTACAACATGTTGGAAAGCAAATGTGTGTTCTTATGGGCGAGTTTGGTACATAGAACGTTTCTGCTTCTAGTATAGCTGCAATCGCTAAGCGACCACAGAAAAAGTACGAAACTGTAGTAAAATTAAATTTAAATAGGCTTGGAAATGATAGAAGGCATTTAAATTATTTTCAGTTGAAAAAATACCAATTTTGAGTTTTAAATTATGAACGTATTGTAACTTAAAATTTAGGGAAACTCTGTGATTAGTCAGTTTACACCCCATATTGACACCAGAGCTCAAGCGGCAGAAATTTTCCCTGTGACAAACTTTTAACGTGTTTCTTTCTAACCTAGTATATTTAACCTTACGAAATGACCATGCGTGTCATGTATATCGCTGCGTGCGCTGTCAGTCGAAGGAACATTGTCTCCTTAAATAAGTCCTCGCCTGACGCATGGGCAGTGTTGTAGCGTGTGTGTGACGCATGCTTTTTCTTACGCAAAACCGCTTAGCTTGTATTACGTTTATATACGAAAATTACAAACACTTGAAACTATATGTTTCTATAATTAAAAAAAAATTCAGTACTGTTAGATAAATCATTTTTTAGCCTCTCAAAAAGTCTGAAAACTGTTTCTTTAGACTGCTATAACTCCGAAAACCACCTGAATTAGTCAAGTGCTAAACGAGAGAAGCCTATCCAAAAATATAATTTTAGGGTTACGGCTTAATGTCCCGTAAGAAAGACTACAACGAACACCTTGTACGTAATTCTGCGTACCGCTATCAACTATTTGTACGACCTTTCTACCTAAACTAGAATGCAATATTATAAATTATATTTTTCCAATATGTCGAATTATTACTTTTAAAGTACAACTTTTGCAATCGATAAACGATTATTTGATAAAATAATAATTTTTAGTGGCGCTAATAGAGACTATATACTTCTCAGTGTGCTGCTGTCACGCGTCAAACGTGGAAATTTGAAACTGGTCCACACTCCTTTTTTTAAAAGGGCAGGGTACATAATCTAACGCTACAAGCCTCATTTTAAAATGTTAGGTTTCTCGAAGCCAATTTGTAGAAATGACAGCCACCTTAGACAATAGGTTTAAACCGACTTGTTGAGTAAAACTTTTTCTCGAGATTAACGCGTTTCTCTAAGAAAAATTCCCAACGCTAAAATTTCGTAAGCAATATGGGAAGTTTCGAACCTATACACTTGCCAACTTTAAGGTTGTAAAATTAGCTTTTACTGTAAACGTCTGGTAAAATTTGTATAAGTATGTTTTCTTAAAATGTGTACGATCGCTACCATTGGTGTATAGGGAATCATTTGATTTTCGGTCCTCTTCAAAACGGCTTCTTCAGAGTCTGTCACCGGGAAAATACCGATTGGATTCGCACGACAGAAATATCGAAATGTGCGTTGAATTTTATACCACGTGTCCCACGAAATGGCCACCATTTAGTGTATATAACAATATTAAAGTACTCGTGACAGTTAAGTGGCTTAGATTAGAGATAATACAGCTTTACATACGCAGGTCGGCGGCACCCTTAGCATTAAATCGATGTTGTGCCTTACACACAAACACAGCGGAACCACCTTAAACTTGAAACGGGCAGATTTAGCTGCAACATTGCAATTAATTTTTTTTTGGTCAGGTCACTCTCTGCAGATTTGTATAGTATGGACGTGTTAGTTTCACTTTTTTGTTTCCATTGGTTTTTCGCATATGTTGTATGTAGTTACAGTTGTCTTAAGCCAATTTGCGAAAATTAAACTATAGCAATCCTAGACAATAGTTTTAGACAAAGTTTTAAACAAAATTGTTTCCAGTGTTACGAACTTCTGAGGCACAATCTCTGACGCAGGAACCTCATGTATTTAACTGCGGCGCAAGAGATCACGCGTAGTGAATGAGTAATTCTGGATATATATTTACTCATAAAGTTGGCAAATACCATTATCTAGGATTGTCATTGAGTGTTTTATCCACATTGGCTTCGAATAAAACGTAGGAGTCAATTGATGTTTTCATGTCTTAATTTTTTCTGAAGATATTTTGTCATACACTTTCGTTTGTCTGTAGGCGGCACTGATCAATATGACGTTTGACGCGCGGTTGTAAATTGCTCTGCTTTACGTCTGTCATGTCATACGTCCGTCATCCGATCGTTGACGGACGGACACGTTTTATAGAACTCCAGCATTACCCTCAAGTCTATTTTTTGTTATATGTCTTCGCGTCTTGTTCAGTCTAAACCTGGGATCGGTAAACAACGGCTCGGTGAATAAACGTGGCTCTTTCGTTTCTTTTCGTACGACTCTCAAGCTATGAACATTTGCTATAGTTTATCTTTCGATACGAAGTCGACGTGGTCTCACGAAAATATTCTCCTGCGACTGTCTTTAGATTCTTTACACACTTTTTCGTGATCGCTATAGTAGACGACCATTTTATTTTATAAACCCGCTGGCATTTTCAGACTGTTCAACATGTCCTCTTGTATGCCTAGACCAGGCCCAGCGATATGTTTTAGGGAGGAGAGGGTGGTGATAGTTACAAAAAAAAAATTTGTCAACGAGACTGCCGCGGCGAGCCGACACATCTTTGGCATGGTCGTCCATATTTTTACCTATAAAGAAACCAATAACATTCTGAAGTGGTACACCCCAAAGTTCTTTTTTAAGATATTTATATTGTACGTATTTTTATCTGGAGGAGTGGGGGGGATGTTAAGGGGGTGATATCTCTTACGGAACAATTTCCCCGCCTCCCTAACCCAAATCTTGGATCTGTCCCTGGCTCATACTTGAATACATGTTACATACATGTCCCTGCATAAGTTGTTTATACAAGATCTGAATTGAAATAACTCTTGGTTAATATATGACATGGTGACGTCACATACGAAGATTGCTCCGTTAGTATAGACATCCTTCATCTCTATATCTCTTCCTTTTGTCAAGGACGTGCAGGGAATATTACTGTAATTTTTCTTGCGTGACGAAAGTAGCCTATATTAAGGGGCAGATCTAGGGAACGAAAAAAAATGGGGGAAGGGGGGCAGACTTCGGGTTAGAGGGGTGTTGGTGGTGCCTAAAATTTTTTACTTGGAAATGAAATGTAAATGAATGAAAAAAAGGTACAATATCTACTAACATTTAGACTTTTACTAGTTTTGTATTTTTATTGACGAACTCCATGTAACATATAATGTTATGAATGCAGTATTTATAATTAGAATTCACATTTAAAACACTGCTAATGGTAGCTACTAAGTACTTGTTTTATGTATTTCTAATAAAATCTTTTACTTTTATTTTCACCAGCGCAAAACAACGTATGCAAGATAAGATACGTTTATTACTGTTGGGTTGGTTGGACTGATGGAAAAAAAAGAGATTGTAAGGAGTTGGGGGGGGGGGGAGATCGCAATTCTTGCTCCGGGTGAAGGAAAGCCTAGGTCCACCTCTGTCTATATAGTTTTTAATTTAAGGTAAATAAATAATGTGAAATATTGAGAGAACTAATTCACTCAGTGTTTATTTCTACGTTTGGTATGATTTACATAAGTACGCTTCCTATTATTTAAAGTAGGTACCCGTGTACATGATGTATGAGAACTGTGACCAGAGATTGATTTATAGCGGGAAAAGTTGACAGTTTCCAATAGGACATTAAAGTATCCCATTTTCTTGGGCGAAAGAAGATTCTGGTACGCCACTTCTTGTTATTCGTCAGTAATAAAGTCCAGTATACTTCATCCAATCACGTAAGACGTGACATGCTATACAATGGTTTAAAGACTATTTAGGTGTAATAATTCCACCGATTTACCACTTGTTACACAGAGTTAGGTATTGTAGAGGGACTTAGAGATAACGATTTTATTTTTAACCCCAGTTTAAAATTGCGTTGCGATGTTAGGTGAATATGATAAAATAAATTTCAAATCTCACGCTTCTTGGCAGGCAACCCTCATTGGAACTTTACTCCTGTGAACAGAGGACATTTGAGCGAATCACCTGATGACACGTGTTACCTGTTGCTGCTTTGAATGGCACAGCAGTCGTTATTAACTCATTTGATGCATACGGCAGTACAGGGTGGCCGAATACGCGTTTGCAACCTAACATTTCCGAACAGGGATTGCATATTAAAACTTAAGTCCTCTTTAAATTTCTAAATGTATGTAATTATTATTCTGATACAACCTGTAAGGTAGCATAATTGGTTATTGAAGATACTCTTTAACGTACGTTAGCCGGTTTAAAAACTTTTGGTCGTTTGCAAACGTAGTAAAAAATAAATCCTGTCTGGCGGTACAGGTTTGGCCCATGTCTCTGGGTTTAAATTTCCCGAAACTTGGCGCAGATCAGTGGTCGCGAAAGCAAAATTATTTTCACTTTCGATACAAATTATAGTGTGCATGGTCACGTATGTAATTTTTCGCAGAGAGAAATTTTCTTATGCCTGAAGGTAACTTACACAGGCAAATAGCGACGTGTAATTGAACCCTAAGCAAGTGGAGTGCAATTTAAAAGTTGCCGAAGCAAGTGTGATTAACGTCGGTCATCTCAAGTGTCCTCCAGTGCGGTGAAACCGCGGTGACTTGTATCTGGAAGGCGTCCAAAGCAAATATAAATGAGAATCCCGCGGACCTGTTCCGACACGGACATCTCGGACGAGCGGTGTGTCTTTGGCCGCTCGATGACAAGCCTCGTAGCTTGGTAGTTTGGGTACAAATAAATTCAGAACTTTTCAAACGGAATTCCTTGAAAAAATTCAAGACTAAGAGTTCTCATACCATGCATTATTTTATGTAGGCGTTTTGCAAAATACTGCGTCGTCGTCCACAACAAATAATTTTGCTTGTTTTTCATACCAAAATTCTTGATATTTTGAGTGCAAATTGTAAGAAAATTATGGTAGTTATTGCTACCAAAAAAATCGGATACGTATGATATATTTGTGTCAAACCAGAGTCGTGATACTTCCATATGAAATTTTAAGTTGTGTTACAAAAATTGTTTTCTAAAAAAACTGTAAGCCTGCCCGGGCGAGGCTTTAACGGTCACTGGTGACAGAAGCGGCCCTGATCGGCCGAGAGGAGGAACTCGTTCGGTAATTAACTTCTCGTTCGCCGGAGTGAAAAGCCCGGCCCGGAGGTGTGGGAGGAGGGGGAGGGTGAAACTGAGCAGTAGTAGGTGTTTCACCAGGTGAGAAAAATAGTCATCTCGCGTCACTTTCTAGAGCTAACGTCCTCGTGGAGGTCGCTGCCCCCGGATTACTACGGGTGACCATGTAACTACGGTCATGCGCGCAGTTATTATTTTGTCTTTACAAGGTCGTAGCCAGGATTTTGGAAAAGGAAGGGAGGGGAGGGCGAACCTGGGCCCTTTCCGATAAGGCGGTTGGTCTGGCGAGCCTTCCATCGGGAAAATTTTGCTCTCGAGGTTCAAAGTGGGACTATTTAAGTAGATTCCGTAAGGTAAGGGGATGGTCTGCGACTCCATGGACCCCTCCTGGCTACGCATGTGGTAATAAGCAGTATATGCTGGAAGGCATGCGAGGAGGGAGGACGATTCTCATGTAGCCTGTATTGTCAGAGATTTGAAGTCTGGGACCTTGACTACGAACCAATTTTGAATGCCCCTTCCATTTCTTCGTACTGTTATTCGTGCCATTTTCTTGTCTCATGTTGAATAATGCCAAATATAAATACAATCAATTTCAGTAAATATGAATTTAAATTGGTTTAAAATAATGGAAAATATTTTTTTTATTTTACAGCGAACTTAATAGTTGGTAATGATGGTTAGTGTGTTTTGTATGTTAGAAAAGTTTTTTTTTTTGTGTTTATTCGTAGTGTTAGTCAAATTATTGCTCTGAACCAAATAAAGTAAATATAGCAGGAGGGTTCTGAAGGCTATAATATCACACCCCGGATGCATCAACTTACACCGAAGGTTGACATTAAATGTGGCCCTACAATGAAGTACAGGAAATGTGAGGAAACGGGAGATCCCCGAGAAAACCTACCGGCCAAAGATTTCCGGCACGATTCCCACAAACGAAAATCCCGGGACTGAGCCCGCAGAGAAACGAGACAGAATCGCTCTTGTGGGAGGCGAGTGATCTGACCACTCGGCCATCGCGGTCCCTGCACTGAACTTTGAACGTAATATTGGTGGACCACCGCCATGGGTATACCACGTAGATCACAGTCAGTGGTGTTCGTGTAAGGATAATGGGACACAGGGTAATCGAGACGATGTCGTCCACGCACGTGCCACGGACTAGAGGTACGTCCTCGTTAGCGCGGTCTGGTCACGGGCGCACGTCTTCAGTCCGGACGTGTGCGAATGCGACGCGTCGCTCCCACGCCGCCATGTCGCCACTTGCGTTCAGCTCGCTAGGTACATAGCGTTCTAGCTTTTATGGGGTATTGGTCCCTACCACCTTGGATTTATCTGTTTCTTCTCGATAACTTCTGTTCCAGTCGATGTATCAAAATTGTTGTCACGACAGAGCATAGATACAAACTTAATCGATTATCTGTAATTGTTGGAACCATAATACATTCATTATTTTGCAACGGGAAACAGCTGAAAAGGAAAAATTGCTTTATTTACGGGAGCGACTACAGAGGCCACAAAATTAACAGAAACAATGCCATATGGATTCCAAAAAGTGAATGAAACAATTAACTATGGCTTGTCAGCGTGAAAAAAGCAAACCAGTGTCTCTATTCCCTGATTTATAAGAAAAACCGTAAAACCGATCTGACAGGGATCAATCCCCCTTAAGGTTGACTGTCTGGGTGAATGTAGTTTGCGCGTTCGAGGTCAAGAAGTGCGGAAGCTATAAGTACGACACAGCACATGCTTCACACCTCATCCTAGCCTCTAGGTGCAAGTCGCTGAACTGACATGCAGTATTCTCGTCGAAAACTCGCCTCTGAGACATTCATTGGCGGGGCGACCTTATCATTTTATGACGTATATTTTTTAAAAATTCTTCGCCATATATGCCTGAAAACACCGCAATAAAACTCTCATATTCGGCCGCTAGAAAATATGCTTTAATGAGTAGTAGTGAACTTGAAATGACTATACACACGTGTAACGTTCGTTAAATGCTGTTCCTAAACATGCATCACTCATGTGCGATGAGACTGACGCTTTGCACTCTGCTCGGCGGCCTGGACAGCACTCATAAGTCCGTTGAAGAACGGTTCTGGAAACATGGCTTCTTTCCAAGGAAGGAAGATAACTCTCGATATATCACTTTTTATGTTGGTCCTATTGTATGTCTTTAGTGAGAAAAGTAGAGGAAATGGCTAAAAACAGCATTTTTAGAGAATTTTCGGCCAGTTTCCCGGCATTAATTTTTTTTTTTTTTTTTTTTGCTTTTGACTTCTGCAATAATAACGTAAGTAGGCCTACTTAAATTAAAAACTCCAAAACTATTTCCGAACATACGTTTATATGGGCTTTTTTCCCCTTATTTTGGTGTAAGGAACCCACCCTCTAAGCTTGTAAAAATATTTATGAAAGATCTGTGTTGTACAGAGATAATGTCATGATTACCAAGAGCCTCGCCTGGAGGACGTGCTAGCGACGACGGCAGTGGAATTAGGTCAGTGGTTGCACGAGACAAGGGCCTCTGCGATTCTCCCCACCTGCACTGAAGTCTGGTAATATGACTCTATGTATTGGGGGAACCGGTCTGTCTCTTTCCAGCCTTTCAGCCGTCACCATCTCGTCAGGATGGTCCTGGGTCGGGACCCACGACGTGCCGCCGCCCGTCGACAACCGAGCAGTGCACATTCATAATCAGCCTCCGACACATCATGTTACGATGAGGTCTAAGATTTCCGAAAGGTCACCCATCATATAGTAGAGTATACACATAACTTAACTACCGAAACAGCAGCTCCCCTCCTATCTAAATAATGTAATATAACCTTGTAGTATTCTGTAACTAAACTATGTAGAGTAAAGCCACCTTAATTAGATTAGCATTTCATTTAACCGTAACACTCACCCTTAACTTAACCACTTAACTAGGTTCAGTATATAGTGCCGACATCTGTATATAGCCACCCAACTACTATAGATCATGTCTAAAACAACAAATAATCAGCGTTTTACAACTATAGGAAAGAGGGAACCAACTACCAACATATTAATTTCAGGTTCTTAATTACGAAATGCATTAAAATATGTGAACTTCGACGTGCAAATAGAACAATCTCAACAAACTTTAGTAAGATCGTAGAGCTCACTCTATGTGAAAATTTTTTTCGTACGGTTATGCCAAACATGTTTTATCTAAAAAATATATAATGTGTTTTAAACTCCGTCTTGCATAACTCGACATGAATTCACGTGTTATAGCCACCAGACTGATGAAATACCACGAGTGCTTGAAGTGTGTCATCATAACGACTTAACGTTTGCGAAAGGAATCTCGTAATCAAGGTTGTTCCGCCGGTGAAATTCGCAGTAATTAAGTCATTTGACTTGGCGAGCGAGCAAGTGATGAATAGAAGTGTGCGATAGCGGGAATTTAATCGCGGAGCAGTCTGCTTCGGCGACTGATTTCCCCATATCTCGTGTAACCATAACAGCTTTCCATTTTGTTAGTGTATGCTGGACATGAAACGAAGCGTCTTCAGTGTGGCCCTACATGGAGCCGCTGTTGGCGCAGTAGTTAGAGCCCTCGCCTCCCACCAAAGCGATCTGGGTTCGACTCTCGGCGCGGTCCGCGAATTTTCGCATGTGGCAATCGTGCCAGACAATGCCGCTGGTAGGTGGGTTTTTTCGGGGCTCTCCATTTTACCCCGCCTTCTTCATTCCGGCGCCTTTTCATACATCATGTACCCTCTCACAAGTGCTAAAGACCTCGATGTTAAGTGCTAACCAAATTTTATTCAATGAATCAATGCACATTACTCTCAGTAGGGCTTTGACTTTTAGCTTGGGTTGTGCAACACAAAAAGATGAAAGGTGATATAAGAAAATACCAGTGGTAAAAATGAACGAATACAAACTGTTACGTTATGTACAAGTAAATATACTTATATTTTAATGCGCTATTCATTCCTTCAGTTCTGTAATTATGTCCACTGTTGCCGCCATCACAAGGGAATTAGTGCAGGGAAAACAGGAAAAAAAAAAAAGTCTAACTGCACATGGTGCTTGGTAGACTCAAGATACCCGCTTAAAGATAGAATTGGTAGATGGAACTTCATTAGTAAGGCATTTGTGAGGAATTTAGAATTTCATGGGAACTCTCAGATCGCCCGCTACTAAACATGTCAAATCATAATCCATGAAGAGGATAATGAAAATTTATTCTTTGTCTAATTTTTTTAGCTACTTGTGTTCTAGATTTTGTGTGTTGATAGTTGTCCAGATTGAAGCGATTTTTGGTAACAAAATTTTTATTTGAGGATGTTATTTTATACTTACTCTAAGATCTCAGCATGAATGTCATGCCAAACTTGATTTTTTGTACCTCAGGTCAGTACTAGTATCCAGTTCTTAAATAATTATAAGAAAGGAAAATGTTAAATTTAATACTTTTCCTTTTGTAGTTGTGATGACCTTGGGACATAAATTCAAAAGAATTAATTTCTAAAAATTTGAAATACACTTAATACAACATAAAATTACACGGTTGTCGCGTTTTAGTCATTTTGAGATGTCGAGAAATATTTATTTTTGTAATAAACGTGAAAAGAAACAGTTTTTTTTATATTAGGGTTGCTGATGTTACCGCAGGACAATATTAGCTAGAATGTTATATAAGCTTGCAGGGCATGGACGTGTTGCGACGTGCGATGTGTCGGCGGGCGTAGAGTAGTGTTCGCGACCGAGACGAGGCTAGCGGTCCGTCTAACGGGTCGCCGTCAGACCGCCGTCGGCGAGGCTCGGGGCTACGGCCGCTGTGCTACACACCCACGCACCTTGCGACGTGCACTTGTTTGTTTCGTTGTGACTGAGCAGATGCCGCGTAGGTCAGCCCTAACGATGTGCGTGCCGAAGGAAGGTAGACGAGGTGCAATAAACCTGGCCAGTAGCATTTGCGCACTGAATCATGGGTAGAAACAATGCCGGGAAACGTAAATGTTGGTATGGATTGAACGGTTTCTAATCATTAATTAACACTTAAACACTCGGAGTCGATACATTACCGTTTTTTTTTTTCATGTACCACAGTTGCAGAAATTTTAAAGTTCATATTTTATTGATCATATCGTGTGATAAATAATGATGCAGCTAAATCAGTCGTGTTACTGTTAACAAGACAGGATAATTTGGTTGCATATTTCTTGTGATGAACCCACGTAATAATATATAACGGGCAGTAATTCCCAACAGGTTAAGGTTGTCGATTTAGACTGTAATAAATTCAACAAATCTATCAAACAGAATCTAAAAATGAGTACACGGAATATCCTCCCGCCATAATGCAAGTTTTCATATACCGGGAGTTTAGTCTCGCTTTATTAGTGACCCTGAAAAGTTATTTATTCATGCCCTAAAACTTGACATACTACACTGCCTTAAAACAATTGTCCCGCACAAAATATTGGTATATGTATGCTGCAGAAATTTAAAGTATGCCTATGTGACATGCTTAATTCTTCGCTGGGAATACGACCGTGGTTGATATAAAAAAATAACTAAACCACTCCTTAAAAGTTTAGGAGAAATCCATTAACACATTGCCGAGAAAAGCTTAAACCTACCTTTGTCGAGCGAAACCGTATTTCACTTAAAACCGGGAGTGCGCGTACTCTCATGAACGTAAACGGACAAGTAAATGAACATTGTAATACCTAGTGCAGACGCATTATCAAGAAACTCTGCTAGCTATTTTCATTTTAAAAATTAGTTTTCTCCCAAACGTACTAGGTTACTTCTGCTTGGCAAAACCTTCATTTCATCTTACAGTAACCTCATCTAAAGTGCTTGAATGAACTTTTTAAAATTAAACCAAATGCACAATAATTAATTTTCTTTAATTTATTTTGAAAATGCAAGACTCAATGTGTGTGCTTTGTATACGTGTTCTGATCAAGATGGAATTAAGAAAAGGAAACGTTGCAACGCATCCCTGGAACAGATAGTTTAACTTATCTATCGAGTGTTCACGAATGTGTGTTACAAACGTTGCGAGATAATTACTTGTAAAAATTAAGTACAGTTATGCGATGTAAATTTTTGGTTGGCACAAATCTTAGAGGGCGCCGCCTACCTGCACGTTCGAGGCTCAGAAATAACGGAGACATTAGGGCGACCTTGAAACGCGCATAAAATGCCGCATCGCCTCAACGAGTCACGCTCTGAAATAGCGTCCAAGATTTCCGCCGAACCGTTTTTACTGTGGGACCAAATAGTTTTATTGGTGGAAAGTCTGTAGGAAAGTTCAGTGCACATCGAAATCTGAGTTTCAAGTACATCTGGTTGGTACATTTTAAGTACGGCAGTCTGAAAAGGCCGTTTTTAGACATGTTGGAGGGCTCAGAAACGGTGTATTTAATGAGCATAGTGTCTTTACAATGACGTTCCGATCTCGTCTGAAGTGCGTTTTCTTTTCGTACGTCAGCACAATGGCCACACGTAGAAAAATATATGTTTACGAACACACTGCAACGCGTTTGAAGCGTGAAGTAGGCGGCCGCCTACGCGATTGAAGATTGACACTAGAAACCAAAATTTGTTAAAATGACCAAAAGTAAGGCGAAATGAAAACTGAATTATCACGCGTGATTTATTAACAACAAGGTCTGCAATGTGTTATAGAATCGATTCGAATACATTTTACCTGCAATAGATGATGGCGTTGGTCAAGCTTTTTTTTGCATAAAATTATGTACCGTTGCCTTTTTGGTTATTAAATGATACAGTTTGTAGCAGGAAGCTTCAATGAACAAGAAGGTCGCCTTGTCTCTTAGCTCTCAAATGAATCGTTTTTGAGAAAATGGATGCATAAAATGTGGAGCCTTACAGGTAGGCAACTTGCGATACATAGGAGGTTCGAGCAACCCTACAGCCTAATGAAGATGGAAGCTAACAGAAACCATTTCTCACATATACTGATCTTATTACTAAATGCACCCATAAATTCATTATTTACTCCTCCTTGGTTTGTTTATTTTAACAAAAGCTCGCTTTAAATGTCCATTTTAAATCGCTGACATGGTCTACGAAAGTAAGGTCTTGACACTGAGGATAAAATGTGACTTTTTTTTTGTCGTAGCGCTAGTAGACTTTTAGTGAAAGATTTGGCTTGTTTTGTCTTTGGCTTAGCAATTTTTTACAGCTTAGAATGTGTAGTTGTTATCCGGAATTGCCTGTGTTATAGAAGAATAAAATTTGGAAATTTAGGTAATGTATATGCAATTTTGTATTGGAGCACATTTTCTACCATAAAATTTAGTTTTTCAATCTTTTATATGTAGACGCATATTGCAACGATTCAAAAATGTTGTAGGGCAGGAAAGAATAGATTTTGTTCGAAATAGTACATGTTTTTTTTTTTTCTTCAGGCGACGTATATAAACAGTTCTACACTCATGCCATTGCTTTTATGAAAATGATACATATATCTACTATACCAACTTACCATATTAACATCATTTTATATAACTAATTGTAAAAATTTTAACATCGCCATATGTTAGGCAAATCTTCCACTAGATTATTACTAGCTAGCGCTTGGCGACAATAAGGGAGTCACTTTCTCTTTCTGGAGAGCATACGCCGTGTCAAGACCTCTTCCTCTTAGACTGTGATCGCTAATTTCTCACTTAAGATTTGCTCCAACCAAAAGTTTGTATTATGCAACTTTAACTATTTCTTTTTACAAATAATCATACCTTCATGAATTGCCTGTATATACATTTGGTTGTTGATATAAATGCATGTATATGAGCTTGACGAACTCCCGGCACCGTTTGACTTACCACCAACAAAACTTGCCACATGCATGACTTTTTTTTCATAGAGGCAGTTTTTATGCTATCCACTTTACTGTAATCCATCTCGCCATCTCGCGCATTTACTTCTGTACCTAGTTTCCCCTAATGTCATATGGGGCATGAGGGTGGGAGTTATCAATTCAACCAACATACATTTGTATATATTCATACACTGGCAGGACGACGTTTGCAGGGTTCTGCTAGTTTAATAATAAAACAACGAATGATATGGGCCCGAGTTTCTCGGCTTTCGAGAGAATAATTTTTTTTTAACCCATACGAGAGCCCATATCGTAAAATTGCTTTGTAACTTTGTTGTAAATTGGTTTTACTATGTAATGTAATTTTTCGAGACAGACTGTATGAATATTTTAGGTAATTTATCAATTAAAAGGTAATTTTGTTAATTAACTAATTAGTTATTATCTTGCTGTATTATGTATGTACAAAACCAGAGTACGTAGTTAGAACCAGTAATGTAATAACACATTTACGGAGCAATGTTCCGATATCGACTCCTGTTCATGTTAAAAAAAATAATCATCATCATACATGAAGAAACTCTGCCCAGGCTCTTAAATAATTACCTAAAAGGTATTGAAGGTACAGTTTCCTGCGCCGTTTGTTAAAACGTACACTTACAAAAGGCTGGACTTAACCGTGCAGCACCAATAGCTACTCTGGAGATGCCAGCACGGAAGTGTGTCTGTCTCTACACGCACCGCTGGTCGTCGTCTGACACCACGTCGAGCACGGTCTGTGGGTCGGTGTTATTCGCTGGAGACAGGATGGTACTCAGGATTTTTGTTTGGAAGGGGGTAAGCAATGTGTGTATGTGTCTATATATAGTGAGCCATAAAGGTATACCCAATTTAAAATATTTATTATGCAACAACGAACACAGATACACCAGATAGCAACATTGCACATTTTAGGGTAATTCAAAATATTTTTTGTGTGGTTTCGAAAAAAAAAAATATCATGATGGTGACGGCCGCCATTTGCGACAAACTCCGCGAGACGATTGCGGAATTCGTTTGTGACTTGGCTCTTGTGCGCAAGTGAAACACGAAGGAAAACGTTGATAGAATGGGCCAGTACCATTTGTCATTGCCAAGGTCATTGGTAGGTGAGAGGAGAGGGGGAAGATGGTATACTCATCGATAGGGCACAGTGTGTGGCAGGACAGTCGGCAACATGCCCTGGACAGGCGTGCACGGGGGTTGTTACACTGTCGAAATGTTCTTTCGGAACAATGAGTCTACCATTGCGACACAACGAGCCTTCCAATGACACTTCAACATTCGACCAAATGGTGCGGTGCGGAATAGGAAAACAATTCGCCACTGGGTTGCAACATTTCACCGTATGGGGTCAGCATTGAAGAGCCAGTCTCCAGGGCAGCCTCGGACAACACGGACACCTGCAAACATTCAAGATGTGAGGGCATCAATTGGTCAGTCGCCGAGACTGTCAGCACGTGAACATGCCATGGCTCTGGGCATGTCCACCGCATCAGTATGACGAATTCTGCATAAAGACCTGCGCATGCACCCTTACAAAATGATGCGCATCATGGCTGCGTTCAGACGTCGTCTCGCATGTGTCGCAAATGGCGGCCACCACCTTGCAGATATCATTTTTCAAAACCACGTAAATAGACATTTCGAGTTACCCTATCATGTGCAGTATTGATATCTGGTGTATCTGTGTTCGTTGTTGCATAATAAATATTTCAACTTGGATATTTTTGGCTCGCTCTGTATATGTATATAATGGTGTAAGGCAGAGCCATTTGTGTTTAGATGGCGGGAGAGGGGGTTCGAACTTGGAAATGTTTTGAAGTAACGCCAGTGATCCCTTCCAATGAAGCGAGTCCTCGGGAAAATTAGGATTTCTAAGTGCAAAATGAAGCAGTTACGGCTAGGAAAGAAAAGAGGAGGCGAGGGGGTGATCTAAACCCACGGACACTGCATACTTAAGTTTCGTTGGCTTATTGGGCAATTACAACATTCTAGTTTTAAACCCTACCAGTTAAATCCGAAATTATTGTGAGTAAATCGATAATATTACCACACACAAAAAAAACTATTCCAATAATTTTCGCACATTTTCGAGTAGGGTTTCAACCCCAAACCCTCGCTTGGGTGGCTGGAGAAAGGACGGCGGTAATTCCCGAGGACTTCAGCTGTAGTCGAGGTGACCAACATGCTTCGTGACTGTGTCGCTGTTTCCTGTGCTTTCTTCCTTCCTTCTGCCATTGTCGTGTCGTGTCGTCCTGATTAAGGACACGTTTGTTCCGCACCAGTAGTCTCTAGCCGCTAGCTAAATTTCCCTATGAATTTGGGACAGATGTTCCCCTAACGTAAAGTCCATATCGTGACTATTTCTCTCGACATGAATTTTAAGTTACTATGTATAAATTGTCGTAATAAACATTGCAGTATACGAGCCAGTGTATGCACAGGTTGTTGCAAAATTGCGTGCTAATATTTTTGGGAAATGATCCTAACACCCAGATGAACATAGGTCCTTGAAACAGATCGCATGACTTACAGTGCCTATCGCACGGGCTAGATCATATTACTATTGAAATGCTACTTTGGGCAATGCATACCGTTCAGTTTAGGCTCGGTTTCAGTCGCCATATTGAATTTTATTATTTTTAGCTATTTTGGAATTCTGAGAAGAAAAATGTTATATCGACGACTATACCGCAATTTCTATCTACTTTGTGCTACAATACAAACAAGGCAATTGAGTTAGTAATACGTATATAGTTAGGTCGCGATATGTCGGGCAAATTATGAATATAAAAAAAATCGCCACACACGTTGCGGCGTAATTTTAAGTTAACAGTTAAATCGCAAGATCTGTACTGTAGCGAAATGTTAATAGAATTTGAGGTATAGGGTAATAGCATATTTAAAATTTTTTCTTCTTGGAATTCCAAAAAAGCGAAAAATAATAAAATTCGATATGGCGACTGAAACCGAGCCTTTAACACGGCCCTTCGATATGTAGCTTCCAGTAATAGCTGCGACGGTGTTCAACGATGATATGATCCATGCAGCTAAGCACAGCACTGTAGGTACGTCATGCACTGTGAGTGAGAGAGATTTTGGTCAGCGCTCAACATCGAGGTCTTCAGTGCTTGTGAATTGTGACACGAGGTGAATATGGAGCAGCGCCGGAATAAAAGGGCGGGGGAAATGGGAGATCCCCGAGTAAACCCGCCGACCTACGGCATCGTCGGACACTATTCCCACATGCGAATGTCCGGGTACCTACCTTGCCAGGAATCAAACCCGGACCGCCCTGATGAAAGGTGACCATTCGGACAGCGCGGCCCCTCATGCACAGTGATCTGTAGCGCAGACGGTGGATTTTGGGACCTATGTTCTTATAGCACCCCTCTCCCTCCTAGATGTATATCCAAAATATTAACATGAATTTTGAAACATTTTCTACTCTCTCAATAACTGCATATTATATTTGAATAACCTATTTTTTATTGAAAGTCGCAATGTACGGTTGTACCATTTTGTGTAAATGTTATAACCCTATGAGGTATACATGACGACACTTGTCACCACTTATTAATGTAAATGTCCTTGCACACGGTCAAAGTGACACTTGTCACCACTTATTAATATACATGTCCTTGCACACGGTCAAAGTTTGCTTCAGTTTCTATCAAATTTATTGTATTCAATTTTTTAAATGCCGTGTGATGCCATGCTGACGCAATAACCGCGGCTATTTTGTCTTTCCCTTTATTAAATGTCTTGTATTTCGTCAAAGATTTTCTTTTCGAACATGTTTGCAATTTTCGTGAATCAAAATATCTAAAACCAGAAAAAAATATTTTATCGGCATCATGAATTCAAATAACATAATTTGAGTACTGCATGTGAATTAAACCATGTTAAAAATAAATACATGCATAATTTATTTTAAATAATACATACAAAAATAATGAGATATCTTCTATGGGTTTAACCAAATATTTTTGTATCGTGCACGATTAGATATTTGAAAAATATCTGCATTATTTATTTTGTGCTTAATTTGTTTACAGATTGTGTGATAAATTTTCAAGTGGTACCTTCAATGTTTATTGAATAAAATTGATTTATTCTTCGTGCTGTTAAATAAATCTAATTCAATAAATTGAATTCAATAAATATTTGATCTTGTGAAATGGCATTAAGACGCCTGACGAATAATATATGTGTTTACATTTTTAATTTCTATCAAAATTAACCTTTTCGGGCCGCCATGCAATATATAACTTACCTACGTTATTTGGAGAAGTGATAACTTTACTGTGAATGAACTGCTATTTTCGCGAGTTCAACAACCATCATGCTAGAATTCATTACCCTGTGTATACTGAAACCCTACAATTTGTCCATTACCTGCTACTCGTTCACACAACAGACAATGAACGAATAGACGGGGCTTGAGTATGCATAGGACATTGGATTCTAGGAGGCAGGACATTGAACTGGCGAATTTTTCCTAGCCCTAATAATTAGCGACCTGCAAATGTCACGTTATTATCTGACCGCAGATTGGACTCTACGTGTGCTGATATAACTTCTGTTGTGTGGCGCGCCTGAAGAAAGCCAACCAATGATAAAACGATAACGGCAAAGTGCTCACTGCCCTCTGTAATGCGAGAAAATGACGTCAAGGAGTGGGTCCGGATGAGTATAGGCCGATGAATTCTGGTCTGGCGCCAAATAACTAGAAATGTGCACGTGTCAACATATAAGTATGGCATGGCCGCCGGGTAATGCTGCTACGACGTCCAGGCCGCATCGCACACTTTGCTGGCCGAGAGGCAATGACTAACGGCTTACGCTCGCCGGAGCGGAGGGAGTAAATATGTGGGTGACGCAGCCACGGCTTGACCGCGAGCCGTTACTCGCCTACCCGTGCGTCAATATCTCCGTGCGCCCGGGCCACTACAGCTCGAGTTAAGAAAGTAGTTTGATCTTTCTCAATGCAGTGTGTGAGGTGTCTTTATATATCGTCCTATATCAAAGTGTAGGGTCCGCTTTTGGCTCAGTAGCCTTCCACCAAGACAATCCGGGCTCGATTCCAGACGGAGTCTGTTCCTGGATTTTCGCACGTAAGAATCGTGCCGGACGAAAATGGGAAATATTTTTTCCTTGAATTCAGCTTTTTTTTCTCTCCAAAAATACATACCTTGTAGGCTGAGACACTCTTCTTCAGTGTGTAGTAAATAATTCTGTCAGGCGAGGTTTACATTTCTTGTATGAAACCGTTTTAATCAAATTTGGACTTTGACATTCCATTACAAAAAAAAATATGAAAGCTGGAAAGTTTTCATTTATGTACAAATAATCTGAAGGTTTTTGCAAAAACAAACCGTATCGCGTACAAATATATGTAAAATAAAGTATTGAAACCGTTAAGTTTGCGTGATCTCCCCTCTTCAAGGTAGTTCCTAGCCAATGGACCTGAATGGCATGTTTATAGAAATCATGGGTTAGTTTTAAACGGTGATTTCCCCCCCCCCCCGTGTATAGCGCCTCATTTGCCTAGTATAAAATCTTCCCGCCTCAGCAGATGTGGAGAACTCTTCGTTCGAGCGCGCCGCCTGTCGAAATGGTGCCAAGATAATGGCGCTGCCGTCCCGCGATAAAATCACACTTTCGAAAGGAACCGGAGGAAAAGTTACCATCTCAGAGAATTTGTACCAAAACCAAACACTTCTGTTACAAAATAGCATTAAACTACTCGCAAAAACATGTCCTTTAGTACACCAAATGCGTAGAGATGATGGTATATCGCGAAAATGTTTTGTGCCAACGTAGCCTTCAAAACACTGACACAACGTAGCTGTCTATAGACCAATAACGTGCATCTAATATTAATATAGCGGTATTCTTATTGGCTTACTCAAATAGGGCAGTAGCTTCGCGTACAAGGAAAAGCCAGTAATCATTTGATAATCTGAACGTAACGTTGAAGACTAGCAAATAGTAAAGTTTTCCCGCGATAAACCATCATCTCTACAAATTCGTTGCCGTGTGTTCACAAATACGTAATAAATTTTTTATATTCCACATGTGACCATTTTGCCAAAGCATGAAGAGAATCATGCTCTTTAAAATCACTGTTTCTAAGCTCTCCAACAGAGCTAAAAATGACCTTTTCAGACTGCCGTACTTCAAAGTGTAGCAACCAGATGTATGTGAAACTCGATAGAAACTCGCAGTGAACTTTTCTACGGGATTTTAATGCTAGTAAAAGTATATCTTCACCGCCTTGCAAGCCAGTGCAGCGCTTGGTTCGTTGTGGTGATGCGGCATTTGATGCGCGCTTCAAAGTCACCCTTATAGCCCCGTCACTTTCGATCTTCTAACTCGCAAGTAGGAGGCGCCCTTATGGATACATTTAAAAGTAGTTTTTGGCAGCCAGTCATAACTTGAAATCAACTACAGATTTTTGAATAAGTGGGGCAGTTCAACAAACGTGATACTTTGTAGTCCGGATAGTGCCGTGTTTAACGTACCTCGCAGAGGATGATTTTATTACAAAACTGACGTTTGTGGCCAGTACAAATTGCTTATTTTTCTTCCTTACTAAGGTAATACGTGCCGTAATACATATAGTATTGTATCTTTAATTTTCTCAGTGTTACATGTTTTACACGTGGGCAGTAAAATGGGCAAAAGGCTGATAAAAACATTTTGTATTACTGAAATATTCACGATATGTACGAAGATGGAGCCTAACTTGTTTCCGACAAATAAATATGTTGTTAAAAGAATGCTCTTTAAACTATACTGCTGTGTTTTAGAAACACTTTTTTTTTGTGGCGCCTCTCACAGTTGTCGAAAACTGCTTTTCGAACGGCTCTGTCTGGAAAAATACTGACCGGATTCTGAAACTAGAATGACAACACTTTCGACTGACCTTACGCCATATTTTCCACAAATAAAATTAGGTAACCCCTTGAATTTCCAAAGGAAACTTTATACTACGATGGCATTGCGCGCTAATTTCTCTCTCTGCGCATATTGTACTGTATTATTTTCTCACCGGTGTTGCCCATATAGCTTCCCTTTTATTGCATCCAGTGTGTAAAAAAACCAAACGGGAGGACGTCTTTGAAGTGTACGTCACGAAATTGAGCACGGATGTCGCGGTGTGTTTTTCTCGGCTGCACTGTTGGATTCGTCTAGCTTCAGAATAATTTTAACACTTGCGAGGACGCTACCTTTTAATTGTTATAGATGTTTAATACTTTGTTAGTACATAGTTTTTGCAAAATACCTAATGCACTGTAAATATTGGCTTGCTCTGTGAAACACACAAACTTTCGGAAGTAACTGCCCAGAAGTATAGACGTGCAAATTTCGCGTTGTTTTCTGACAACAGACTAGGCTGCAAGACGCAGTTCACTCGCTCGACGTCTTCCGCTGGCCTACAATGTCGAGGATTGTAGCAGAGAACACTTTGATCCATAAAGTTCCACAGTAGGATGACCAATGACCACGTAAAGCAGTCACATACGTATGACATCACAAAGACAGGTGCGCAGTGAGTGGTAGCTTTGAATATATATACTGGGTAGAAGTCGCGAGCCTAGGTTAAATTTTCTAATACGGTGTTGGTGAACTTGGATAATCCACCACCGCAATCGCCACCGTCGCTAGGGCATCACCTTGTGCTGGCTCCTAGCGGACAATGGTCGAACTCTTCAAACCCCCATCCCCTTCCACATCCGTCCTCCAACATGCATTGTC
>PNEQ01125966.1:0-22878 GCA_003012365.1 Medauroidea extradentata | reverse complement strand
ATTCATATCTTGAACTGAAACGAGTGCAGTCTTAGGTGGGCTAGCTGGACGCTGAAAGATGTTAGTTGCATTAGATGGCCGAAATCTATGAGAGTTGAAGGATACCTTGTTTATGGTCTTTTGGGTTTGACTCGTCACTTGTCCTTTTGCAACTATCATTTGCACATGCTCTTCTGCCACAGCTTTCCGTTCAAGAAATGTAATAAGCTGTGTGTATGTTGGTATGTCATTCTCATTTGCCAACTCAAAAGCCTGCCTCAGGCATGAATGTAGCTTTTCTAATAAGATGTTAAGAAGCAGAAAATCCCAGTCATCCACTGGGAATTTGTATGCTTTCAAAGCATTCAAGTTTTCTTGCACCCCTGCTATGAACTTTGTAAGTGCCCCTTCTTTACGACTGTCCACAGCTGGTAGATGCAAAATCCTTTGCACATGAACTGTGGCAGTGATTCGCAAGTTCTTAAATTTACTGTCCAAAATTCCCCACATCACACTGTAGTTCTTGTCTGTGACTGGTATATTACTTACCAGCTCCCGAGCTTCACCCTAGTAGATAGTGTATTTTCTGCACGTTGGTTAACTGCGGGGCCTCACCAACCATGGAATTAAATAACTCGGCGAACCCAGTCCAGTCCACTCTATTCCCACTAAAAATGGGCAACGGTAATGGTGGCAACACTGGAAGTTGATTGACAGATTTGCTTGATGCATTTTCACTCCCGTTTTTCGCAGCCTCCTCTGCCGTTTTCACCTTTTTTCTGTTGTAAAACTTGTGTAATTCGCGAAACACCACTTCGTAGGACGCGAACTGTTGTTTTAATTCCTCGATGTCAACAGTTCCCTCTTCAGGTGGCTTGGCGCACATTGCAAAGAAGTTGGCCATTACTTCGTTCCGTTTACCCATTACCTCTTCAAAAAGTAGTTCAAATTCTTCTAACTTTGATTTATCTTCACTGGAGGCTTCAAATAATTCCCGTGCTTCATCTGCTTGCGCCAAATGAAAGTTGAAAATTACGTATTGCTATTCCAGCGTAGCTGCAGCCATCTTGTATGTTTACAGGCCGGGACATAGTTTTTAGGCCCTTTGATACACTTTACTAAGTATTCAGCAAGTTGCGACACATTTGCTATTTTGGGTTTCCATCAGTTCCCGTGGTAACACGCGCGAAATACATACAACGTCGCGTTTCCCGATTGACTATACCCATAAACTGGGGCGTGTATTGCCGTACGACTTTTCGGAACCGAACACACGTTTACGAACCGTAACAAGGCGTATTTTACCGCAGTCAGTGTTCTCTCCACTTAGGGCGTTACATGCCATGCATGTCAACGCTTATTTCCACGAAAATCCGGCCCGGAGGACCAAAAATTGTTGCTGGTTTAGTAAATTCATCTTACTCCCGACGCCATGTTGATGCCACTGTCTTTTGTTTTTATGATGGCAGACTTCCAGGAATGCACCCATCAGCTCAATACTAAAATGTCACATATACACAGGAAGTTGAAACAATCTTTTGTTTTCATGATGGCAGACTTCCAGGAATGCACCTATCAGCTCAATACAAAAACGTCACATGTACACAGGAAGTTGAAACAGCATTGTTGTAGTATCCCTTCCCCCTCGTACATCTCATAAATTACAACCACTGGACGTTTCCTTTTTTGGGCCCCTTAAATCAGCATACAACAGAGAGTGCGGACTGTTCACGAGAAACAACCTGTATAAAAAAATTGAAATGACAGATGTTCCTCTTTTGTTTAATAATGCATATCTCAAAATACCGGGTATTGGGAAAGCAGTATCGGGCTTTGCTAAAACTGGAATCTACCCATTAAATCCTGATGCATTCACTGAAGAGGATTTTGCTTCTTGAAATGTTTCCACAGCAGTAAGCGGAATGTTGAAAAGATGGTGCAGCTGGTTTAGGTGGAGAAGCAGTTTCATTATTGGAAATATCACCCATTCCATCTACAAGTGGATTGCAGAGTCTCAATATGTCGAAATCTAGGCCTAAACAACACTCCGAAATACTAACATCGACACCAAGGAAAGTTGTATTAGAAAATGCTGCAAGAAGGAAAAAGGGACAAAGTGTGAAAGAGCCCAGGCTCATAGCAGCGCTAGACAGAAAGATGTGAAAGCAAAGGAGAAAGGAAAGAAGATTATGCCTAGGACTAGGTCAAGCAAGAGAACACTTTTCACCACAGTTGACAGCTCTTCAGGTGAAGATAACGCAAACGACTTAGTTGTAGCTTTGTGCCAAGACGACAGTTCCGACGATGACATCGTCAAACTTAGAAATAACATTCCCCAGATGAACAGCACAAATGAAGTCTGTATGTTAAGTGGTGAGTTTGGCCGTAACAAGGAAATTTGGTACCGTTGCGTGTTTAGTTCTGGGTGGGTCCATGCGGAGTGTAGTGGAGCAGATAGTGCACTTAATTTTAAGTGTGATTATTGTGTTATGCCTAAATGAATCTCAAAAAGAAGAGGATAGTTATAATTGTATTCTAGTTGTGTTTAATTTTAAGAAATATGCTTGTACAAAGTATATGAGACTAAGATTCTGACTGTGGCATATAGTTTCATCAGGAAAACATTATTAGGGATTAGTAGGGCCTAGTGATAACAAGGCCCGTAGAAGACATTTATGTTGGTTATCATGGTTGTTTAAGTATTTTCAATATGACCATAATATTAAGTGTTTTGCATACACAGACGACTGTTTAACTAAATCATTTAAATAATGTCTATCTATACTTAGGCCTACCTTGTGTTGGTTAACTTGGTTTACATTAGTTAAGTTAAAAGAAATTTTCTTATAATTTTTTTAAAAATCCTCAGAAAATTTTTGCTTTATTCTTGTTTATCTTAGAAATATTAACTGGATATAATTGTAGCTCCTGGCATACAAATACTAGTATATAACAATTATTATCCAGATTTTAAAGTTTTAACAACAATGAAGTTGTTCAGTGACTCAATATTTTGTTTAATCTTTGCCTACTGCAGAAATAACAGTGTAGCGCCGTACTTATACTAAGTCGTATTAAATTTTAGCATTATATTTTTGTTTGTGAACTCACTTTCTTGGTTTTATTTTGCAATTACTTGTCAGTATTTACCTGCGTACCATTACTAGAGTTACGTGAAAATAGCAATTTGAAAATTATTTTGCAGCATTTTCATATTGGTTTTGTAGCATTTTGTAGTGTTTTGAAAAGAACTTTATAGGATTTTGTAGCATATTTAATGAAAAAGTTAGAAAATATAGGAAAAGTTAATTTTTATAAAAAAAAAAACATACAAAACTTATCAAACGTGCAAGATACAAGACAATGGTTTTTTATAAGAAACAAATAAAATTGTTCACTGATTAAATTTTAACATTGAACAGGTTTCCAAGCTTTCTTCTTTCAGCATTGTTCTTCTGTATTAAAGTACAAAGTTATAGTTGCTGAAAAACCTCTCAGCATCTACACTGTTTACAGGTAACGCGAGTGCGCGGCAAACGTAAACAAGTAAAGCAAAAGAGATGAATTGTAACTTTGAGAGGAAGACAGAGAATGAAAAGTGTTTAAGAAAGCGCAAGAGGCGAAATGAGAGATAGTTCTGCTACACTTCCCGTTACACCGTTCACGAAGTTATTTTACGACCCGTTGTAACTTAATGCCGCCATGTTGTAAACAGTGAACATCGAAAAATGTGCACAGACGTATGTTAACATGGCGTGTTTATTTTTGTTTATGTAACCACAGTATAAACATATAATTGCTATATAAATGCATGTTTATAATAATTTCTGCAATAATTTTCTTGAAATTAAATAGTGAATGCGTATGGTATGTCCCAATTATGCACACGTCTTTGAAGCCTTTCAAAAGTTAGGGGTTTTTCTTAAATAAGTGGTAATTGGCAGATTTTCGCAAATAACTCAAAATGTCGCATATACATTTAGCATTTATTGCAATTTGCGATTTTCACTTACCTTTACCCATTACCCACATGTGCGGGTAATGATACGCAGTGCAATGTTTTTGTATTTCTATCGGCCACATCTTTCTCATGTAACACACAGGGTATTGATTACACCAACATAAACTTAACTAAATTTCCTTCCAGAATCAACATATATTCATTTGTAAAACACAGTTTTTATGCTTCAAATTTGGGTTCAAAGTTAGGTGCGTGCAGATACCCCACTCTCCCCTATTCGATAACTTCTTAGTTTTACCTGTTATTCTAAATACCCTGTAAATGTTTTCTAGCCTCCGTAAATAATACACCAGAGCACACTTAAACTACACTGATACAGAGTCACTCGGATAGGGGGAAAATATGGCTGGCCTGTCTAAAAATAGCTTTGCCTCCTTCCGCTTTACATTACCTCCTCATCTGAACCAGGATGTGGCCTGCCACCAAATAACACACAGCTGTAACAGTAATAAATTAGCGCAAAAACGACATATAATATCCTATTTATTTTGTGCTGTTTGTGTTCTCAAATTGTATGACACAGCGTTTAGGGTGAATGGTATTTTGCGACTTATGAAATTAGTATATTTTTACATTATATACCGGAAAATACAGTAACATTAGTTTCAATAGTTGACAAACAGGCCATGAGTTGAAATTTCAAACACGGCTAAACTTACTTGGAGTAATATTCCAAACACTAAAAACTTGACATTTTGGTTGACCTACCCTACCCTCGCTAATTTTCATAAACACCTAATGTTCTATAGATGTATTTCCTAGACATTTGTTTATGTGTTACCATATACGTAATTTCATTTTGCGATAGTTTAGGCAAGATTAGTGGAAACAGTGTGGTTCTGGATTAGGGCCCGCTCTGGGCCAGATGAAAGCTAGTTTTGTAGGGTTCTCGGGCAATGGGAGGTGACCAATGATGTCTAATAAAGGGACAGCCTGGAAAGATCTGACATATTTTTCAGTCCCGTATTTAGATGGATACCATTTTACCTTCAGCTCATTGTTTACAGTTTTGGTTACAAGGGAATGATATTACAAGGATATTTAGAGCAGGATATTTATTACGACAGGTGGGGGGGACTGACCCTAAGAGCCGGTCAGTTGGTGCCGTCCTATCTGTAGTGGGTACAGTATTCGAAGAGCTCACCGGACTGCTTTCCAGAGGCTTCTTGCCTTGATAGGAGGGAGGAGGATTGAAAGGTGTTCAAGTGCGATAAACTCATAATTTTATATTTGTATGAAATAGTGTTAGTTTTGTAGACACTTCTTGTTAGTGCAGTTTCCTCTTACGAAACAATTTTAACTCGCATAGTTTTCTCATAACGGTGCGTCAAAGTAAAAATTGACATGTTCTGCTGCCATGCAGATAGTGAAAACCAATTGACTTACGTAAGTGAAATAATTTACAGTGAAACAACATGTCACGGGCTACGTAATAAAACATTTTTAAAAAATCCAGTGAACAATTTTTGTATTTAAAAATATTGTTGAATTTTAAAATTTCTTCTTGTACTGTTGCAATTTTTTTTTAAATTCAAAATATTACATTATGATCTTATAAATACTTTATTGCATAGGGTATGGGATGTAATATCACAGTGAATTATTTTCTTAAAGTAGGACAGCTGGTTTTCACTATTTGATGGCAGCAGAACAAGCAAATTTTGACTTTGTTGCACCGTAATGAGAAAACTATGAGAGGTAAAATTGTTTTTAAGTAGAAACTACTCACAAGTATCATCTAAAAATTTAACCCTGTTTCATAAAGATATAAAATTATGATTTTATCGCACTTGAACACCCTTAAGTGGATATTGGCACCTGTCTTGCTCTGCCTTGGCCGTGGTGGGCTTAGAGCATCTGCTGGGTGTGGCGGCCGACAGTAGGTCACCCCACCTATCAAGAGAGATCATCTCTCATTGCCACTCTCCTCTGCGGTATCCAAGAAAAGGGGAACAAGATTGGTGGAACCATTGCTTGCTTGCCACACTGCCGTAGACGTAATCCGTTGGGTGTCAGGCAATCAATGGGTGGGTAACAACTGGAGGCTTCTTAGTGCCACAGAGAGAGTAGGTAAGCCAGGTGGCTACAGGTTTGACTAGAAGTAGTACAAAAATACATTAAAAATAACACTCTGGAGTGCTTGTTTTTTGTTTCAGAAGTGAGCATTTACCTTATGTTCAAATAATAAAAACTTTGATATCAATTTTTAATCCTTAAATAGTAAAATGTCAATTTTTTAACTTTTTTTCCAAGCAATAAAAAATTATTATTTTGTTGATACTTAAATTTTTGCATAAAACTTTTTTTTTTTTTATCAGGCCGCTGCTTATTACAGAGCCCTTGCAAGAGCAAGTATAGAGCATTACATTTTAAATTATGTTATTTTGGGCTCAGTACATGTCAAGTACCTGTCAATACTTGGCAAATAATGAATAGAGAATTGAAATGTAGGCTTTTTTAATATTTAGATATATTTAAGAATAGCTTTCACCAAAGGTAACAGCTTGAATCATTAAAGCAAAAAAAAAAGAATTATTATATGGGCATATTCGTTGAGAGGAAAAGAGATTCAAAGGTTTATATATCTGCAATATTCAAGTGACTGCCATTTTGACATTTGAAAATTCCCAATGCAAATAAATCTCAAAATAATTTACGTTACTATAAGATATTTTATTTTGTATGTGTGAATCATTCTTTACCACTATGCAATTCCATTTGCAGTAAGAAATAGAAAGTTGTGTTCACATTGTTTTGTACAATGTACCTATTGTTCTTGTGTAATACTGTGCATGAGATATATCCTTGTAGTAGCTGTATGAAATCTAGTAGCTGTTTCATGATACAGGAAGTCTTTTTGTACTATTGTACTGATTTCTGTGTACTTGTATGTTACAGAAAATTGCAGATTTTGGATTAGCTACACAGTTGTCCCGGCCTGACGAGAAACATCTCACAATGTGCGGAACTCCTAACTACATCTCACCAGAGGTACTGTAATACTGTTCTATTGGTCTGTTCGATTCTCGAATCTTCGGTTCTGCCGGATTATGACACAAAAGTCAGACTCAATTTGGGTCTAAAAAGTTTTATTTTTTCCCTAATTGCTGTGTTGCTGTTGCCTAAACCTTGTTGATAGAAGCCAAAGTGTTTTTACAATATCAGACAGTTACTGTTTTAAAATCCAGTGATGTTAAAAAGTACAAAAGTATAAATAAAATAAAAGAGAACGTTCCATGTTTCTTCGCATAATCATCGCATATTTTTTTTGCCAAATTTAATGCAAAAAAAACATAGGCATTTCTATTATTAGAGGAAAATTCCATCTTTTTTTTTTTTTTTACCAACCTTTTTCTTCACTTACCCTATTTTTACTAACATAAGTTAGTATTTTTTGCAGAAATACTGACGTCCGAACTGTGAAGCAAAGACTAAATTTATGTACTTGATATTGGAGGTTGGGTTTGTTATGATTGGCAACCTATATTTGTGTATAATAATATATGCACACTTGGGGGGAACACATGTCATGATCAGCAGTGCAGTCGAGTCTCACTAGATAGTGTTTCGCTGTTCTGTCAGAATGCGCTACTGTGCAGCGTGCAGGTTATTTTAGTGCTGTGCTCTTTCATACACCATAAAATAAAAATATATTACTGAAATGTAAACACAACTCGCTGGCCCAAAAATACAGAGAGTTGTTGTGAGTGTTGCATTACTTTTGGCTTAGTACATGTAGTACCATATTTACTCGCATAAAGTCTGCAGTATTTTGACTATATTTTTGACAAAAAATGGGTGTGGACATTATGCATGGGAAGAAAAAAGGTTTTTCACAAACATTTTTGTCTTGGTTATGGCCAAAATGGTACTCGGGACACATTTATAATTAATTATATATTTCACTAGCTATTTTAAGAGAATATTGCTGCTTGAATGCTTGTAAACAACCTGGGATAGACCATGTTTATTTTGTAGTCATTGGCACCGGTACCTGTCTCTCACCCTTCAAAACATAAAAAAATTACTCGCCACATAGAAAGAAGAGTTGTTACATGTGTAATGGATGAAAACTGACATTAACAGCAGCATTTTAACCGTGCCATATCCTTATGTGAGGCGTGTGGTATCAAGTAGGGAGCCAGCAAGCTGGCAACAGTACAGTGGTTCGTCAGTTCCACACCTGCTGCATACTGTATCTATCCGTACTACTACCCTCAACCCCTCTTTTCCTACTGTCCATCGAGACGTGGTGTAAGAGGAAGGGGAAGGAAATATTTTGAGTGTGAGAAAGGCCGGCAGAGGGATTCCAACATATGTACTGTTCTGTCCTCCTGATACGTTAAACAGCGAACCCATGAATTAAAGTTGACGTTTCCTTTATGCTGCGCTGTGTGTCTTATCTCAACAAAAAACAAGATTGATTCATGTCAGCAAATGTATTGTTATTTAAAGAATTTGAAATACTGTATTTACAGAACATTAAAATGTTGCAAATAATAAACTTACCCAAAAAAAATTTACACTGCAGCAGCACACAAAATATTAATTTAGTCTGCATTTTAGTTACACTTTCAAATAAACGTCACAAAAACCTACGCTACACTATGAAACTCGACGAGATACTCCTGTCTTTAAATTGTGTGTGCATTGGTCTGCTGTGTTTACAGTTACTGTGCTTTGTTGAGTTCAGTGAACTTCCCCACCCTCTTCAACCCTCTAGGGATGGGAGATAAATTGATAATGGACAGCTCAAGATCACAGCTTTTTTGACAGAGCCATCAACATTCCATCATTACTGTGTCCTTTAAGGGTGGCCAAAGTTGTGTTACTTGCTGTAGACGACTGGTGCGGACATTATGCAAATTTTTATATATATTTTTTAAGAATTTAAATATAAGGGTGCGGACGTTATGCTTGGGCGGACATTATGCGAGTAAATACAGTAATCAGTTTGACGAGTGTACAGACTGTCAGCGATCGGGAAATTGCGGGAAGTATGGGAACTATATGTGAATTTTTTGGGCTCGGGAATGTGCTGGAAATGTACTTGAAATTTTTATTTTCCGCGGGAATTTCTCTGCCATCAATCGTTTCGTTGTCAGTCATCAAGAAATTGAAAGGTACTTTGACAGCTACAATTTTTACTTATTTCTAGAGAGAAGTGTTTTTCGCAACATGTAAAGTCGTAATTTTTCAATTTTTGTTTAAAATAGCGAAGTCGCATCCTATGTGAAATTACTAAATTATTTTAACGTTTTCCGTAGTAAATAATGCCTTCGATTCGAGAATTCACTGCAAGTGAATCAACAGAATCCATTTTTGAGAGCGAAAGCAAGATTTGAGTATATCGAAGTAGATGAGGAAATGGCAGGCGAATGTTAAGGTTTAGTGAATGCGTTTATTTATCCCTGTTTTCACATAGTACTTGGTAATTTTTTATGTTATTTAACATTATAATTATAAATAAAGATTGAACATTTTTTTTGTGACAGCAAGGAATAAGTACAAATATTGTGACTCCGATGAAGTTGTGATGTGTAATTTGACTTAATTGATGTCTCCGGAAACGGCAAAAATTTTCGTAATGCATTGTATGAATAAAACAGGAATGAATGGCAAAATGCAGCATTAATTTTATCGGCAGCAAAAACAGTGAAAATAACAAGGATAAAATTGTGCCTACAAATAGGAAATATAGATACGAAACACGAATTAATATATTCAAGGTAATTAGGTTGTAATTAAAAATTAAATATTTATCCCATCACTAGTGTCCTTTACCGAATATGTGTTATTTATACATACAGTGTGTTTTTTCATAAAATGTGACGTAGATATATTTAGCTAACAGACGTAAATTAATTTAGCTAACAGTTGTAATGTGTTAGGACTAAGTGAAAAATCCTGGAGGATAATATAACCTATTTAACTGCTACATTTTATTGCATGTAAATTTTTCCCAAGAAACGTGTCTGATTTAAGACTGTATAAACAACAATACACATAATATTGTGCTGGTCCCTCATGTTTTATAAATTTATTCCCACAATTCTATTCATATGCATGAAGTGTTGTTCACATGAACTGAACCTTCAGATGCAACAAAAGGTGACTTTCTACAATTCAGTCAATTTATAAATCTGTTTAAAGGAAAGTATTTTAATTAAATGCTAGACAAATAATATTTTTATACACCTTCGCTCTATAAATAACATAAAAATTGTATGGTTATCATTAGTCTGCTTGGGTAGCACAAGTTAACATCTTATCACGTTTAAAGCACTGTACCGGAATTTCTCAGGAAATGTGGGAAATGTACTGGAATTTGAAATACCCTTTTTGCTGGACACCCTGGTGTAGCATCATTTTTTTAGCCTGCATGTTCTTGTGATAATTCTATTCCTGACAGAGTACAATGGGTTCAACGTATTATAGTAGCTGAGTGTGGTGCAGTTATTTTTAATTGTTTACTACCTATTAATAAACCAGAGCATAATCAATTTTTTTAAATATTAAATTTAGGGTCGTAGAAATATTTTCCAGTGGAATTTTAAGACAATTACTTGCTTTATTCTACATTGTTGGAAACGTGTGCCCTTTCACACTGTTGCACGCGTCAAATAATTTTTGCTCTTGTCCTAGACAGGTACAAATCAGCTGGGACAGGTGAATGTAATTGTTTGTTTGTCAGTTGGACCGGTGGTGCATTTTCCATTAAAAATGAGCGATGCCAACTTTGATAGTTACTTAATTTCTGCGTGCTAGTTATGAACTGTGTGTAGTAGTACCCTGAAGTTAAGTTCAAAGCCAATTTTTGTAACAGAAGTAGACATACGTGTCTGTTGACTTTGAGCTCTCGCCATCACTTTGTGTTTTGTGGTCACAAGGGAGACTGGAGCTACTGGCTTGATTGAGTCTCTGGAAGTGCCAACCCTTGAGGGGGTGGGTGGTTCAAATGACCCTGTGCTTCGGAGAGTGTGGCTGAGGGGAGCCACGTAGCAAACACATACAGGAACGTCCTGGTAGGGATAATTTCTTACTTACTCGTAAATAGATTATGTTTTTACCTTATTCGAAAAGTTGCTTTGGTAGATCCCGCTTGCAGGCTGACATCGGCCAGGGTTCTTGGCGAACCTCGTGGCAAAGCTGCTGCACCAGTTGAGAGTGAGGTGGGGAGTCCTTAATAGGTGGTTTTATGGGGTCGATTATGGCAGATGTCAGCCTGGCCATACACCGCAAGATTTGGCTGGTAGATTCTGAATAGAGCCTCCTAGAGTGCTTTAGTTTCGACTGGGGCTCTGGTATAGTTAATAATGCCTCGGGCCGATGTGCCTGGGGTGGGCAATATTGAGCACAGAGCTCCGACAGAATTTGTTCGTGCACTGGAAGTTTCAGGGCCGGGGGAATGATCCCGTTAGAAAGGAAACTCATGCGGATGTCTGACTTGGAATATATTTACAAGTTTGTCACTTGGATACACAATCACTTTTACACTATTTACAGGAAACTTTATGCTAGTTATTTATAATATTACAACAGTCTTTGTACACTATGAATGATCAACTGTGTGGTGGAGCCTCGCATGACGTAGATAATACTGTACTTCCGGTTGATGGTGCACCGCTTGGTGGCCAGAGATGCTTGCATGTAGGGTGCGTTCCCTATTATGTAGTGCAACCCGGCGTAGGTGAAATAAGGCGGCGTGGGCCTCCTCTAGCCATCCAGTTTATTACTACAGGGACAGAGGCAGGTAGGATCCAGCTCTTCCTTTGCAAAAAGCACCTGTGGGAGGGTAGGGTGTTCTCTTTGCAAGAAACAACTCCTGGATACAGAAGGGGTTGGGAGAGAGTTCCCTTCTCAAGAAATAGCTCCTAGATATAGGGAGGTGGAGTGCTCTCTTTGCAAGAAGCTTCTCCGGAGGGAGACAGGGCATTCCCGTTTTTAAGAAACAGCCCTGACAGGAGATGGGAGATTTTTCTATGCAAGAAACAGCTCATGGGTCAGAATTGAGAGGGTGAGTCTGGGCAGACCCTGGGTGTGCTGAGCGATAGGATAATTCGGGGGAGGCCGAGCTGCCAGTTAACTGAAGAGTAGGACGATCTGCACCACTTTTATACCTGAAATCTTGGGGCCTGGAGGAATGATGTCCCATTTGGTGGGTAGTAAGATGGTGGCCCAGAGCTAGGGTTGTCTGCGCCACAGGTACACCATCCTAACACCCATGAATTTGTTTGTGTTAATCTCTCGCTACAGAATACAGCCCTACGCTAGCGTTTGGCGGTGTCTTAGCCCCCAGGCACTCATGGCAATGAGACACGTACTGCTTCACATCCTTTCTCATACCGGCCCAATAAAACCTCGAAGCAATCTTAACATATGTTCACTCCTGTCCCAAATGCACACCAAACGCAGAAGAGTGAAAATACTTTAATATCTCGGTCCTAAAAACCTCAGGAACAACAATTAGTTTTATCTTTCTATTCCTCCCAACAAAATATAACAATTGGAGATCATATCACAATTGCTGAATCCCGTACTGTACTGTCTCAGCAGTGTGTTTTTCTTACGTTATACACGGACAGTGCATACAAAAATTACCTTATTATTTATAAAAAAAATATGGCATCACAACCTTATGAATTATTAACTGATCCTATTTTCTATAGTTGAAGAATAAATAACAAACTGATTGCTGCTGCTGAAGAGCTCCCTTACAATCTCATCTTGCTCCTGAACCGTCCTAAGGCCAGTGAAGAAATTAGGCACACAGGCAAGACAAGGGCCCCACAACGTGAGGTTCAAAATCCTCCTATGAAAACATTCTAGATAAGGCATCCGCCACCACATTATCTTTCCCAGCAATATGATGGACCTGAAAGCGAAACCGCGTCAGGCGGTAAGCCCAACGACCCAGCTTACCGAATTCATCGGAATGGCCCAACAACCAGTTAATAGCTTTGTTATCTTTGTACTGGCCAAATTCTACGACATCCTGATGGTCAGCAAATCGGGCAGGCCAGGGCTTCTTTTTCATACGCACTCAACTTACATTCAGCGTTCGTAAGCACCCGACTATCGAAGGCAACCGGGACCACCGCACCATCCCTCAATAGCCCTAACGCAGCCCCAAGAGCCACTGATGATGCATCAACATGGAGAACGAACCGAGCATCAAAATCTGAGAAATGCAAGGACGGACTAGTGGCCAGATCCACTTTTAATCGCTTGAATGAAGTAAGCGCCCCAGGACTATCACATGTCAAAACAAGGACTTGGTTATTAATTACATTACCTATCGGTGCATCCAATTTACCTTGAGCAACACTAAAATACTTAATTTAAGACTAGACAAATTACAATGATAAATGCAAAGAAATAACTGAGGTTTAGAGAATGCAGACACTTTTCACATCTCAGACCAGCATCACCACATTAGCACCGCCATGACGTCATATCAAACCACATGGCCGCACCTTCCAGTTTCCTGGGCTACCTCAACAGCGGGAAACGACATTCAAATACACAGCCCAAACTATATTACGCTATTGGATGCTCCCTGTATCATACATGTTCCTTGTTCCCTATCTACTGCACCCTAAATGAATAACAGTGGTTTGGCCCATCGAAAATACAGATTACAAAATTATGATAAATTAGACAAGTTGAATTGTAGAAGATTCCCAGTTCATTCTCCCGACTACAGCGTATGAGCTGACGAGAGTGCCCGGAACTCTCAGTTCCCACTGTTTACGATCTGACGGATGAGGATACCCGAAGTAATTTTTTAACCAAATAATTTTATATATAGTGTTTTTATTTAAATAGATTTTATTTTTATTAAATTTTTAAATATGTGCGGGGTTAGAGAATGGAATGTGAAATCGAAACATTTTCGGAAGACTCGGAAGAAACCCCAAGATGCTGTCCGGAAACATGATGGCGGAATTTTTAAAAAACATTCTTGATTTTTTTTTTTTTTTTTATTATATAATTTTGGAAAATGACATCATCCAAACATCGGAAACAAGATGGCATCGGGGTATCAGGTTCCAGGGGTCAAAGCTCGATTACCAGCCACATCCGCCAGCCGCTGTGCCCTAATCGGCTCACCCACAACCGTCAGCCGCTGTGCCCGATCGGCTATTCCTATATACTGATGTTTGATAAGTATTGTATTTGTATAAGTTTTGAGTGTGTTTAAACATACAATTGTACATCGTAGTATTGGTTTTGGTATGCTTTTGTAGTAGAATTGAGAAGCTGGAAAGTGGTAACCCTGCACCTGTGCACGACTCTGCTAATATGGCGACTGTGGTTGTGTTCTCGTGATGTCCTTGTTATTATTGCTGAGGGCAAAGCTGAGGACAAATTTTGAAAAATATAAATGTAAAATTTGTTCTTAGTAGGCCTACACATTAATTGAATTATGTTAAGAACCAAGTTTTTCTCTGGTTTGACTGGCACCAAATTTCTCTCTATAGGTATGTATGTAATAGGTATTATTTTTAATTATTATAATAACGCTTAACATTGAGTGAAAATGCCATAGAAATGTAGCTTCCAAGAAAGTAGGTACATGAAAAATGTGGTGGCGAGTTGAAAGCGATAATTGAAGAGCACATTGCAGTATTTATAGGACAGATTTTGATGTTTCATACGGAAGCCAAGTCAGTAAAGGTAGGTAAACCCAAGTCTCTTTCATCACTTTAAGCTAATAATGTTGCTGTTATGAAATAATTTTTTATTGGTCACCTTTTCTTTTGCTGGGCGTGTCCCATCTTCTCATTTGGCTCGCACCAGTCATTCTAAATTTTGGTGGCCGTGGGTAAATTGTGGAATTAATTTTTGCTGTATGTAAATATTATTTTGGTGAAATTTTGAATTCATTTAGATTTTTGATTAAAAGTAAATATATATATTTATGTATTTATTTATTTATTTGGACTCGTGATATGTCACTAGTTACGAAAATGGAGTTTTGTCACTTCTGTGGACATCCTGTAAAGGTTTCAAATTTTTTTTTATATATAAATATTAGCAGAAAACAAAACAGAAATCTGTTTCCAGGTACATATATGTTTATGTTGAAATTTAACAAATCTTTATTTTAATGACATATTGGCTACATGACTCTAATATTCTTTACAATGAAAATCTTAAATGACTTTGTATCTTTTACAGATTTTCAGACATTAAAATAATATCTTTGTATATGTAATGAAAATTAATACTTCTGATTTGGATTGATTGAACATAAACTTTTCACAGGACAGAATTGAAATTTATTCAAAATGGGTCTCTGTGAGTTGTATAGCAGGAAATAGTTCAAGAAAAAATGTCCCTACCTAAAATTTGTAGAAGTTATTCTTTAAAATATCGTTGACGTAATAACATTGGGTTTAAATATTGAAGGAATAGTTACCACCCAACATACAGTATGTGCTTATGTTAGTTTCAGGGTTTTAAAAACAATTGTGTGTTCTTAGTTACAAGTATCATATTCACTCCAATAAATATTGTGGTGGTACTGAATACTGTCAATTTGTTTTGGTTACACTGCCAGTTTATGAATTACAGGAAATGTACAAGACAGTTCTAGTTTTCTGTAGATTCCTTTGAATAGAGCTGCTCAACAGTTGTTTTTGGAATAGTCGTTATTTTGCAATTTCTGTGCAGGCTCGAAGGAGATACTTGTTTGTGGTGTGTATGATACAGTTTTTTTGACAATATTTGAATTTTAGCATATTTTTCTTTGTGTGTAGGTTGCCACTCGAAGTTCACATGGGTTGGAAACAGATGTGTGGGCTGTGGGCTGCATGCTGTACACCATGCTGGTGGGAAAGCCACCCTTTGACACAGATGCCATCAGAAGCACGCTTACAAGGGTTGCCATGGGCAGCTATCAGGTACTTGTTAAATTATGAATATTTAAAAAAAATAATAAATATTAAAGCGTTGTGTATTTTCTCAGAGAATGAAAAAATTGTGTATGAATGCAATGTAGAAGGTTTAGTACATAAAAATAATATATATTTTTGGGTTTGTAGTTTGTCTCCAGAAAAATAAATTAAAAAAGGATGTTAATTTTGATATAATATAGCTTGTAGTTTTTGTTAGTAATTTTTGTTTTAAATACGTAATCTTGGTTCTCTGTCTAGAACGCGTACAGCGCAATTGCGACCATCTACATACATATCTAGACTATTCATACTATGGATTCTGTAATGTAGATGCAAATAATGTTTACATTCTTCTATTTGGCTGTTGAAGACAATGCAAAAATTGGTGTTAAATATTATTTGCTGCAGAAATAACATCACTATTTCAGGACTTTGTATGTAAAAAGTAAAAACATAATGTAAATTACATTGTTAATTAAAATAAGTATGCATAAGAATAAATCTACTGCTGTTTTACGTGTAAGTTGATTTAAAAGTGAAGGGTTATTATTTGTAGAGATGGGACGATTCCATTTTTCTTTAGATTCTCGATTCCAGTTATATTTGTCACGGTGCTCTGATTCTCAATTACTTCAATTCTGAGTAGTCATTAAAATTTTTTAATTTTAAATAGCTGCAGTTCATTGAATAAATTAAGTCGAAGACGATAATATATAATCACTTTATTTAAATTATTTTGGTTTTGATTTACGTACTTGCTACTCGTACTTGTTCACACACACAAACATAAAATTTAGTTAGTGCACTTAACTTTTAAGTTAGTGTAATTTTTATCTAGTAGTGGTAGCAAGATAGTGAAAATTAGGACATGTAGATTGATAGAAAAAAATTTGTTTGAAATATAGCCAAATAACGAACTCCCTGTTTGGATATATCTTCTTTTAATTAAGAATGGATGTTTCATGCATACAGAAAAATAATTTTAAAATTTTAGACATTCAAAATAAATTTAAAAAATAAAAAAAATGTCACATTTCTATTGCACACTAATAAACTGAAGGTACACAAGGAAATTAACACGTTCAAAATTACACAATACATGTGACACAACAGAAGTAACTTAAATTTGTTTTCGTAATTTTATAAGATAGGCAGTGAACCCATGAATACCGGTGTATGTGACTTTGCAACAAGTTACAGGGAAAAAAGTTTTTTAGTGCCTCGCTAGTATTTAAAAAAAAAAAAAAAAAACATTGGAGGATGAGCCGAGCGAGCGGCGAAACAGCATGAGGGACTCTTATGATGGAGGGATCAAGAATGGAGGGGGGAAGAAAGGAAACGTAGCTGGCAACTATAAAAGAGAGAGTAAAGATGTAAGAGTGTGGAGGCAGAGAGGGAGGTGGCGAGCCAGGAGGGGTGGGGTGGCTTGTCTCTCTGCCAAGGTCGCTTGCTGTCTGCCAGTCCTTGCCGCCTCCCTCGTGTGTGCCTTGTTCTGCTGTGCCAGCGCTTCCAGCATGTCCCCCCTCCTCCACTAAGCCATTGAGATACCCTCACCCCTAAGATAACATGCCATGACAGCAGCAAGCTTTCCTTTTTTTTATCTCTCCTGGTGTGTTTGAGGGGGTGGGGGAAGGAAAAAAAAGAATGACGCTCTTTTTTTCTTCCTTCCTTTCCCATGAAAAGATAGCTGGTCACCAGATGCCGGTGTCAAATATCTTTCCTGGGTGGGGATGGGGAAGGGGGAAAAAGGAAAAAAATGACGCCTTTTTCTTTCTTTCTTCCCCATGGACCAATAGCTTATTATGAGACATCAAAATTAAAGGCTGCGTTACAATAACCCGTCGCTTCCGTTAGTCGTCCGTCCGCACTGGTCCACACGTCGACGGTCCGTCTGCAAAGCTAGCGATTTACAACAATCCGTCATCCGTCCGTCGTTATTCCTTCCATATGCGATGCTACCAATGCACGAATAGAAAACTTCTGTGGGACGTAAAAATATCCCTCAACAGTTTACTTATTTTTTACGGATTTATTTATTAGTCTGTGACTGCTAGTACGTGCAACATCTACTTTTCATCAAACATAAATTTTGCGAGCATAATATTTACTAATAGAATTATTTGCGTTTTAATTTGAGTAATCATTATGTAAATAAAACCATTTGTCTTAGTATTTTAATGTTTTCCGTATGCCATTATTATCTTAGTCGTATTTTAAGTCATGAATTCGCAGTAATAAGCTAGAAAAAATATAAAATAAAACTAACCTCACAGCCATCTTTAGAAGGCTGTTCTTTCATCTATCACCCGTCAAACGTTAAAGCTTGCCAAGCTTTCAACGGAGGGATGGATGGAAATATTGGAAGCCTCTGATTGGTTGAAGGTCACGGACGGACGGTCGACTGACGGGCGAGACGGATAATTGTAACTCCGGCTTAACTTTTAGGGTTTTAGCAGGTTACTACAGAGCATGGCAGGAGGGGAAAGGAGGAGAAAAAGAAAAGGAAGAGTAGTAATGATGGAGGGACCTGGCGTGAGAAGGTTCTCTCTCTGCCTCCCGCAGTTGACAAGTTTACGACTATAACTTCGGCTTCTTACCCCCCCCCCCCCCCTCCTCCGTCATCATGACCGACTACCACTTTTTTTTTTCTGCTTCTTACTCTTGACTTGACACCTGTCAATTTACGGCTTTAACTTCGCCTTCTCCAAGTTGGTATCATGCGACCATTCTTAACGTTTTGTATGATAAATAGTTTTTTTCTAAGGCCACTTTATTAGAATGTGAGGCCATGGGCAACATAAATCTGATCCTCTCCCACTTCACTTTTTTTTTGTTGCAGTGATAATGTGCACTTGTAGGCCTTCATACTTTCTTACATATTGGCTGTGCTGTCACAGCTCTCACCTCAGCAATCCTGAATATCAGTGACATCTTTACATTCACTTTATACTAATGTATTTTTCAGAGCTTTAGAGAAACCCATTGGCATTCATTAAAAATTATACAATAACTGATGTAACACATTTTTTATTTAAATGTGAGGCATTCTAGAATGTAAGGTTCGGGGCAAATACTCTTTCTTTTGTCACCCTGTTTTCTTCCAATTGACAAAGCCCTGTTTTTTTCTACATTGCAATGCAAAGCAATGGCTTTTAACTTTTCTTTGCTTTTTTTAACATCCGTGGCAATTTATTTTGCAGTCCTGAATTAATTGCACAAACCAGAACAAAATAGATTTTGGTTAGGTGCCATTGTGACACGTTGTTACTGTCCATTTCACAAGCTTCACACTGAAATATTTGTTTATAACTCATATGCGTGCCTGCTCGAGCTTCAAAGACGGAGGAAAGACAAAGAAGTGAGGTTGGTCTGCTGCGTTTCATCTTCACTTGTGCACCTTGCTATGAACATTTAACAACATGGAACTTGCCAGCTATTTTACGGTGGGATTGTTATAGGCTATGTAGCAACGAAGAACTACGAGATATTTCTTAATACTATTCTAAAATATACTGTGATGGATTTATTAAATTAAACAGCAGCAATTTTTGTATGAATTTTAAACAAAAAATAATGTCATTATACATAGTTATTTTTGCTTTTTTAGTTCTGTCCGAGTTATCTGAAGTCCAGGACGTTGAGGTCCGAGTTATCAAGGCTTCACTGAATTTGCATTATTTTTATCCATTCACGTAACTGTAGAGATGTAGTCAGGGCTTTCTGTGAACAGTGTTGCATGTTTCACAATTGTCTGTATCAAATGTAAAACTTAATCAGCTCATTCGTTCACATTCTTTTTACCAGAATGGTAGTTGTTTCCCGAAAGCCTTCATGGTGTAAGGCGTTCCACCCACCACTTAGGCCTTTATTGTTTCCTGTTTATTTTATTTATTTCCTATTTTTATTTTATTGAATTTGCTATTATCTATTGAATTATTTCGGGTATTGTTTACAGGAGTTTGGTAAGGTATTGTTTGGCATTTTATCTGTATCAGTTTTGAAATTGTTAAATTTTATATGTATTTAATTTGGTTTGTTTAGACTGTGGCAACTTTGTGTTTTAATTTAAATTTAATATTTTAATTTGCAGCTTAACTGTTATTGTATTGTAACTCAGGGCTGGGTGTATTGTTGGCTAGTTCTGTTTTATGGCACAGGTGTGCCTACCCAGTTCCAGGAATCGCTATATTTAGATTTTAACTGTTTTTTCTAATACTTTTACTTTTCACAAAGTGCATGTGCGCCGCCGCTCGTTGAGTGTGCGAGAGAGACAGTAATATGTTTGAGCGGGCTGGCTTGAGCCAATGGAAGGACATGTAGTTCAAATTTATTTAAAACTAGCTGTCCCTTTGCGACTTCACCCGCGTGTACTATAGAAAAGAGTAACTAACTTTTATTTACGTTTAATTGATGGTGATACTATATTCTATATTATACTATATTCACTGTTTATCTTTAAAACATCAAATACAAACATATTTGTCCAGTCCACTGCGCTAAGCGTACTTTAATTGCATAACTTATTTTTTTAATTCATCTTAATTTCTCTATAAAACAGCTTTCCGGCTGCGGCTTCCACCGCAAAACAGCTGCCCGGTATTTAACAGCTAGCGTACTCAATAACAGTGTAAAGAGCGCGCGCAATACGCTTGTATGATGTCATGTAATTCCTATCGCAAAGTCTTGCACGGGATACGAACCCGTAACCCCACCCCTCCCCCACCCCAAACTTTATACAATACCTGAGTGAATGCTTAAGGCCTCAATCACAGGAACATACCTACATTGTTCAAACAACAATAGCAATAAAGCTCAAATTTACTCTACTGTTTTTAGGGGTTTTTTTCCCCCCTGCAATTATTCGAATTTTTCTCGCCATAAAAACCATCTTTGAACTTCAACGAACATTTAAAAAAAAAGAATTGGCCGAATTGGTCCAGGCGTTGTTGAGTTATGCGCTTACCAACACATTTTGCGATTTAATTTTATATTATAGATTATGTTGTAAATTATTATGTAATTTTGGTTTTCAGAAGAATATTTTCACTTTAAAAGTTGTTTAGATGTATAAGGTTTGTAATTTATTATTATATTTAACTTAGTATTAATTTTCCGTTACGTTTTTACCGTGGTGCGCTGGGTGGCCGCTAGAAGCGCTGCAGGGAGAGAGCAAGCTTCGTGGGGTCGGCCATGTTTACTTGTTGTCTAGTCGCGGAGCAAGATGGTTTTGTGGTACTTGTTGTCTAGTCGAGAATGAGGATGGCAGTCTGGAACTGTTGGTGGGCTGTGTGGGAGCGAGGTGGCGGAGCAGCCATGTATACGTAGAACTTTTTTCAGTGCTTTAGTCACTCAGGGCAGTGCTTGCGCATTCACGAGAATGTTGTAATTAAGATGTGGCTTGTTTTGGTATTTTGAAACTTTGTTTAAATTCATCAAGTTTTTGGGGTTGAGCTGTTCTCTCCCGGGAGAATTAGGCTGTTGTTTTCAGACTTATGATTGAAATCTAAAACTTTCAGTATGTAAAGTTGATTTCTTTAAAAGGTTATTTAATAAAACAGTCACGCCAAGTTTTTATTTTTATGTAGACTACATCGAAACCACTATACGATCACAACTGGCCACGTGAGAGGATAAGTCAACAATAATGTAAGCTTCATTCATCTTTATGTCAGCCGACCCATCACATTTTTGGTGCCGTGACCAGGATGTGTGGTCAACGACAACGGCAAAGTTATCTTCATTCAGTTAGCGCCAGACGCGCTACATTTTTGGTGCCGTGACCAGGATGTGTGGTCAACGATGACGGAAAAGTTATCTTCATTCAGTTAGCACCAGACGTGCTACAATGGAGACAGTAGGATATTAACATATAAACCCCTCCTATACTCTGTACCACATAAAGTTTCCAGATTTTGACAGATTGTATGAAAGTAGTACCTAGTAAACAAAGTGAATATATATCCTTCCACCACCATGTGCTTTCCATCTGGCTGTAAAAACATGTCAAAACCAGGTGAAATTTTTCTTGACATGTGAAAATATGTGGTCTAGAATTGCAGAAAATATGTTAATACCTACATAGCTAGTGTGACTTATGTAACCCTAAAATGATGTTTTCCAACACTCAAAAAGATAAATCAATAAAAGCAAACATTAAAATATATGTTTAAATCATGAAATGTCTTCTCACTTGCACATTTACAATTCTAACAGAAAAAATATTTGGTTGTACTAATTGATACTACTGAAACCAGGATTAAATTACACAAATCAAATTTTCTTCAGAAAGTATATAAACTTACCTAGATAAAATCAGTAAATCATTTAGGCCTACATAGAAATGCTTAAGCATTTTAATTTTCTTGCAAGAAAGTAGACTGATGTGCCTTGGAAGAAAACAGATCTGTATTCACTCAGTCATGAGAAAGCAAAAGTCTGCTGGTTGGTGTTCCCATTTACATGTAATTTATTAAATATAAATTTAAATGATTTCTACAATCACTTGATTATGAAAACTATTTGTGGCAATAACACGATAGAATAGGCCTAAGCCTATGCAAAAATGTTTTTCACAAATAGGGCCTATACGTAAAAGTTATAATAATAGGCCTAATAGTAATGTTTGCTAGGCAGGCTACATAATTAAATCTAGTGGCAGTCACAACAAATAGGCCCACATGGCCGTATGTACAATTTTGTAACATAGGTTTTTAATTCATGTTCCCCTATTCTCTTAAAATTCAGTAAAATTTATTGTCTTATAAGCTAGGCCTAAATAGCATATTTATTGCCATACCTTAAACACTTGGCCTAATAAATTTAAGTTTACCGAACGAAAATTAACTTAACGCATTTATTATTTGTTAGCGAAAGAGATAATATAGGCCATGCTTCTGTAATGTAATTCGGCCTAAATATTCACTCGTTTTGGTCTAATCATTGCCTAATTGTCCCGATGATGCCATTATTTTATTG
>PNEQ01125965.1:0-22883 GCA_003012365.1 Medauroidea extradentata | reverse complement strand
ACATTGAGACCCATGCTCTAGACTATTCTCGAAAGAATGACAGAGCAGGAAAAAATGGATGCCAAAAAAAACATTACCTTGATCATTCTCGAAGGAATGAGAGAGCAATGGGAGAAAAAAATTAAATGAATGACAGAGCAGGATAAAACTTAATACAAGACTATTCTCGAAAGAATGACAGAGCAGGAAAAACATGGAAACCAAAGGATTATTCTCGAAGGAATGAGAGAGCACGAAGTAATGGAATGATAGAGCATGAGAAAAAAATTAACAGAATGATAGAGCAGGAGAAAATTAAATACAAGACTATTCTCGAAAGCATGACAGAGCAGAAAAAAACCTAGATTATTCTCGAAGGAATGAGAGAGCACGAAGTAATGGAATGATAGAGCAGGAGAAAAATTAACAGAATGATAGAGCAGGAGAAAATGAAATACAAAATGGCCGACAAAATGGCCGACAAGATGGCCGACAAGATGGCAGACAAGATGGCCGACAAGATGGCAGCCGTGGCTCCGAGCTCCGACGCCACGCGCCACCAAAGTGCACCTACCAAACCCATCTACTCACACACAGTCTTGGAAAGAGTTCTAAAGTAAGATATTATGCATTGTTACTTTACATTTCTTTCCTACACTGTAATTAATCATGCGTCGTATTGGTTGTAACCTTTACATCAAAGACGTTAAACGCAACCACCCTCACCGCCTTCTACTCAACCGAGCAAAGTGGTGCAGTTTTAACTTACTGATTTCGCATTAGAAAGGATGTGGTTTCATATCCTTTACTGGCCACCCTGATTACAGATGTGTATGGTTTTTACTCCTGTTAAGTACTGAGATGGTTCTTTACTTCGTACCATAATTTTTGTTTTTCCTATTTCTTACCGGTCTGTGACACCGGTTCCGTCTCTATTAATTAACTCGTCGACACCGGAACATCTCCGAGGCATTCTTAATTTTGACGAAGGCAAATTCTTTTCATTTCTAGACCATCGTACGAAACAAAAGAAGTTTGCGTACACTTTCCACCCTATTTTAAAGCTTAAGTAAAGCGTTGTTTATCTGTAACAAGGTTTCTGCTAGAGTTCCTAACAATAAACTCTCTCAATTTATTGTATTTTTATAAATACTTTAATCCGAAATTTAGTATTAAATTGTAAGGTAAAATACATCATTATGTATTTGTGAGTTACGAATAGTAGGTCTGTAACAGTTTATCGGAGAAGTACTCATGTGATTGATCTATGCCAGCTTTAAGACAATATTAACATTAATAAAAGTAGCATATAATAAACTGAAGTCTTTGTTAATGAAACCTAAGCACCGGTCATGTACTGTTAAAATACAGTGTCTGGCTGCGCACTCGTAGTCGCCTCATCACTTCTCCGACCTCTCCTTTCTAGAGGCAAGAGGATATAGCTCATACTTACATAACATCAGCTGGGCAAGGCCGTGGTACGTATATCAACATGTACTGCTATGAACACGTTCATCTCAGGTACGAAGGCTAAATTATGACAGAATGTGTCGGTGATGTGTTTATGCATTCCACCTAAGCTACTCACACACAAGAAATCATAGTGTTCTTATTTTCATGTGGATCAAGTCATTCAATTGTGTTATCTGTTTAATACAATTTTTTTCTCAGCATCTTGTACGTACTGATATTTCACTCGTTGGTTACAATGCAATTAAAGATGTGTTTTGGATAAGTTTATACCAATAAAATCCGCATTTCGTAATGAAAAAATACATACAAAATTAAAAATTTTACGTCCAAAAAAGAGACAAAATGTATAAAACTTTATTTAGAATCGACCACATAAGCACATAATAATCTTTTCCATTTACAGTGTAAGATCTATAACTGTTCTCTCGCAGCAATAAATGCAAGCCACACATGAATTGACACACAATATACGCACGCACTTATAAGACTAGCGAACCGGCCTGATACCGTAGTCAGTTAGACGCCAGTCGGCGTTGCGTTGGGTCCTAACTTCAAATACCGGTTCGGGCATGGATGTTTTGTTGTCCTTTCACCCCATCACCCTCACCGACTCTCAAGACCTCAGTGTTAAAGAGCCGCAAAACTCTTTGTCGCCACCTACAATGCTAATAAAATACCATAAATCACACTATGGAGATTTAGCTTAAAAGTAACTACACCTACGAATTGTTATTAATTTTCTCTCATTAAACAGCTGCCATTCGTAACTATGCAAAGGAACCATAACCGAAATTTCATTTTATGTATGAGGTTATGTGTTTGGACCCCTCTCATCGAAACCTGTTCAAGTACGAATGTCTGCTATTTTAACGTTACGTTATTCAAACAAATATATTTAGCACGTCCTAATATCATCATTTCAATAGCACTGAAAGCCCATCCTTGCGCACGTGAATATGTGCGTGCTTTGTGAACGTTTCGAAAATAATTTTATTGCAATACAATCACACAAAATTAAAAGAAAGTATTTAACTAAATCTCAAAGATTCGAAGTTGGCGAAAAAATCTAACGGCTACGTTAAAATTCTTGTCAGCTGCACCGGTCCATTGTCCAAAGTTTTGAAACAATATCTGAATTACATACATTTCAAGAACTCGATTTGACGCACATGTTGATAAGCAATTCAATAAATGCTAGGTGGCTGCAATCGCTAATTAAATAAACACGGCCAACCTGGAAATTATTTTTTTTTGTTTTAAAACTGTTATGTTAAATTTAACTTCGACATGATTAATTATCTTTTGGTCTAAATATGTTATAATTTTCTTATTGAGTAAGTGCTGCCTATAACTGAATACATGTATAAAACATTATAAACCAGGTACAGATATTCGTTTCCAAGTGTTTTCACTTCGTGTTACGTCAATGAATGATTTGTGGTATTAACTATAACGCAACTGCCAGTATTAATTGAGGTGAAACATTGGGTGCATCCGAATCGGCAGATTTTGTGAACACAAGCATCACGTGATTCGATTTTGTATGTAAAAACGTAAACGTATTGTGTCAGTTAAAGATTTGTATTTCGTATGTAACAGACAGACACACACATACAAATGGAGTTGTCCGAATTGAACAATTCAAAATCATAAAACTAGCAAATAGCCATTCTGCTGCTAAACCACGTACAAATTGATATTTTAGATTTAGGTGCAGATGTCCACCCAAAATCTTCTCACGTAATACCTGAAAATAAAAATTCTAACTGCAGCAATCAATCGCCATATTTCGTTAATTAACTTTTTCGAGCAATACAATTAGTAGCTCTTTATTGTGAAGTCATTTTTCTCCCACAACTTATTCAAGGTAATACACTAATATATCTATAATTTCTTCCTTTAGTTTTTGATTTTTTTATTACATTATATTCAACATAAACTGTTATGCCACGAGAAAAATGATGTTGCGAATCGCACAAACATCTCGGCTCAACTCTTGTAAATTGCTAGTACCCAATTTAGGCTAATTCCGCATGCCGCACTTGATGTTTGAGACAGAAGAAATTTAATGCATATCCTTTAGATATTTGTTAGTGTAAAATATTTGCAACTTTTGGTTGGTAAATTTAGGAATCTATTGTGCTGGCAACCGCACAAACTACACTAGTTGGAGATCTCTTTACTTGGGTGACATGAAGAGTTTACCATAACAGAGCCAGAAGTTCATAATAAATTCACGAATGGGTATTCCACAATCAAGAGATTTAATGCTTTGTTTACTGCAGTGGTAGCTGACCTTTGCCTTGAACAAACAATCAACAGGTCACTGAAGAGTACTTCAGAAGTGATTGTAGTCACCAGCGGAATACTGATGTAGCACCATGGGCCTCTCCGGTAAGTACATTTAGGGGGGGGGGGACATGAGACGTAAATATATTTGGCGAATAGAAGTAAATATATCCTAATAGAATGTTTAATAAATAAATTTGTCTTTCAAACAGGTTGATCGCTGAAATAATTATCCTTTACGTGTATTAGAATTCAAGTTAACAATATGTAAATAACACACACTACCTTCACTTGAACAACAATATGTCCCTGTGTCCCCTCCACAAGGAATGTTTGGAGGGGACGTGTCCTCCCATCCCCCCGCCAGAGAGGCCCATGTGTAGCACAATCGGAACTTAATTACAATGTAGTAATTACCGTATGTAACTTATCCAGGGGATATAACTCGTGTTACCTGTGGCGACAATTATGAGCTATGGAAGATTCGTCGTGAATTCACACGGCCAGAAACAGAGAAATGAGAGCAGCCCTTTGGGAACACGATAACGTTTATGTACAGTAGAAGTAAAAAACTTCTATCAAGGGAATCATGCAACCAAATACTTGAATTAAACACAATTGAGTTTGAGGAATATTAGAAGCATAGAGAAGTAAGATGAATATAAAAAACATAATTCCCTGTGGTGTCCTCGACTAAGGAAAAAAAAAACAATTAGCAGTACAGCATGCCAGTGGATTTGCTTAAGAAAGAGCGGCTAAGCAATGAACACATAATTGCTTACGATAGTGGAGTAAAATCAGAACAACTCTTTGATGACGATGGGTTTATAACGAAAGCGAATAAAAGTACAGTTGAACTGGAAAAAAGTAGTACAGGAAGCGACCCCGAAGTTTCCCATGAAGTCGATTTCAATGTCATGTGTTGTCATTGTTATCTTAGAATATACTATAATATTAAATACAATAAGCAAGAATTGCTTTGGACAGTACGCTTAAGCATTTTTGAGTATATTTACAACTTAACTGAAATTAAAGAAATCTCATAGACTTTATGTTTGACTCGTATGTAGAAATGTGTCCCAAAAGTAATGAGAGGTTTCGAAGAGGCACAGGAAGGTAAACTGAGATTTAAAAAATCGGTATGCATGAAGAGCTGTTGTATTCACACTTGGAAGACACTAATGAACGAATTGTGCCACGCATATTCCATGCCAATGCAGCAGATAACCAACAATGCCTCACTTTGTCATCTGACGCCGACATTTAGGTGTTGGCACTCTACTACTTTGAGAAGTCCTCCACAGTTGGATGCGTTTTGTTGTTTGCAACACTGCGAGATTTACTCCATTGCAGACAATCGCTGACCGCCGAGTAGTGATACGTGTTCCATACAACATGCGTCTCACGTACTAACTGGGTGCGACTACAGCAGCAAATTCGGGACCTACAGCATGCCTCATAAAGTTTGAAGTAACGTCCGAAGACAATCTGGAGATCGTACTAACTGAGGGCGAAAAATATGTGATAAATATTAGTGAACGTGGATCTTCATGAAGGAATATGGCCGATGGGAAATTACATATGAAATCGCCCAATAAAAATGTATTATTAGGCTGCATGACAATTTTTCAAAATTCTGAATTTCCTCACTCACATTTATACTTGTGTTTGTCCATCAAAACTAATTTTTGGAATATTTTGCTGCCATAGTGTTTTCCTTCAGCCATTTTCGCAACATATGTGCATGCCTTTTTGTGTTAAATTTGATATTTACGTAATTAGTTACATCACGAAAACTATTTAAGCTAGATCATCGAATCAAAAACGATTTTATTAGTTATAAAATACGTTTATGTTTAGTTATGCACGTTTTCTATTATATTACAATTTGTGCCAGAGATTTAGCTTTGTTTGCAGGTATGATTTTGATTATTATTTTTTTAACAAACGTGTTTTATGAAGGGAGAAAGTATCAGAAATGGGAATTGTTAATTTAACTCATCTACTCAGAGAAAACTACCACAAAGTTTTAGCCTATACTGATATATTATTCCTTAAAAAATAGTATTACCATGCTTCAAGTTTTCTAATTTTGCGGTATTATGTCTCCGGTCGGGGAGCTTTTAAAATTACGAAATTTTGCACATAGAATGTCACATAGGAAAGTAAACTTCGTTAAGAATAGAGGTTATATAGTTTACTAATAAGGAAAAAACAGCACTTCAGATATCACTAAAAAATCTATTTCTTAAACTCGGCACTTTGCATGCAGTAAGTAGTTGTGAAAGTTAGGAAAGTTAGAATATCATAGTCATGTCATGTTTAAAGTTTTGATACCTCTGCTATTTAACGTAATCTCGTAGTAACTATACTTGCTTAAAAGAAGCACACGATATATCTGGCGTTGTGCAGCGTTAGTTACACGTTAAAGTCGCTGTAATTAAACCAATAAACACTAACACAACTTCTAAATCAAAAATCACAGGGTTTGAGTCTTTGTACAAATATCCTGATTTATATTTTCCGTGGTTTTCCAAATAGAAGCTAGGGTGTCTCCTAAAAACAGTACATGACCAATCCCATCTCCGTTTTCTATCTGTTAATGACAATAGTTTCATCTTGGAATCATCTCGCTGTTGACGATACATTAGGCCCTATACCTCTACTTACTGACACAACATTAATGATATCGTGCTGTGTGTTATAGATGTTTTTCTTTAATCCTGTTGTAAGAAATACGATATCAATAACATTGTATTACTTAAGTTAGTTTATTCGGGATAATATTTAGGTCTACTTTACACATAAAAGAGAATTATCGTATGGGAAGGATACCGAGAGCAGGATATTGACTGAGCGATGAAATGAAGCCCTACAGTGGAAAAGTGATGGAATGAGTAAAACGGGGGAAGACTGAAGTATCCAGAAAAATTCCGCTGCCGACAGTAACTACCGCCACGTTTCCCACATGCGAGAAATTAGGGACCAGACCCGCTGGGGATCGAACACGGGCCGCCTTGGTGGGTGGTGGATGGTCTGACTTGTCGATTGCTGCGGCCCTTACTTAACACAAAACAAATATTTTAAAACTAGGCGTAACCAAATACTGTCACGAACATAGCAAAATTTAATTCAAATCAATCGGTGTCAGCTCTACGCTGTTGAAAATCGCTTTGTAACACCACCACAATTATTAACTTCTCATGTTATTAATAGCTGATCTGTCAATGGAATGTAATAACGTACATAATCTGTTAAGAGTACATGGTACATTTAAGCTAAAAACGTTGTATGGTACTATAAGTACCACCACAGCCATCTTTAGTAGAAGGCCGCGGCCTTACATCTGGCAACCCTGCGCACAAGGGTCATTTTAACACTTATTTTAGCTCTTCAAAGGCAATGGCTGTACCTGATTCGTTATTTTGCCCTACACAGCAACGAATCAGGAGGAGCCACCGTCGTTGACGAGACCAAAAAAGTGTTAAAATGACCCTTTCTGGCAGGGTTGCCAGATATAAGGCCGGGGCCATATACTAAAGATGGCAATAATACCGCCCCTTCTTTGTGACGTCAAGCGAGTTGCAAGGAATATTCACGAAATATTGGAAAATACTCAAATCGAAAGTCCAAAAAACGTTAAAACTAAACTCGTCAGCAACCGGAAACCATTCGGTCAAATTTCTTACAAAGTTTTGCGCCGTATTTGTGAAATGTCATGCCATAATGCTATCTATTACGTCTCATTACTAAAAAAAAGTAATCTAACAGTGTACTGTGCACTATTGACTGAAAAATGCAGGCCTAAATATAGTAAGGAAGAAACGTTTTAGTTTTTCGTGATAAAATAGGGGGATCAACGGACGAAAAAAAGAGGAAATTCAAAATTTAATTTTTATTCCCCCCCCCCTTCCCAGTCAAACCACGGAAATGTTCGGAGATTTGCCGACTGTTAGAAGACAGAATATTTCAGATGCGCGTGTTCGAGATCGGTGAGCCGACCACAACTTGTCCCTCGATTTACATATAATGAATTTGCTATATTAATTTTCATTCTAAATATTATATTTCTTAATAACCAACTTTCGGCACGTAATATTAGTAATACACCGAATTAGATAATATTAATATAAAAATTAGATTTTCAAACTTTCATTCTCATTTCAATAATTTTACACATGTCTTTATTTCTTAGACCTGCAATAGCAAACCACGACAGTTGAAAACGTAACAGTTAAATGTTATCACTTCTTTTTCCTTAGAGTACATAGGAACATAAGTCAATATGCCTCTTACACTTTATAACTAAAACTAAAGTTTAGTTGATAGGATGCGATACTGTTGTTTTCTGCAATGATATTTTTATTATGGGTTTTCATTAAGAGTTTCATTAAATACCACAAATTAAAATTTATTAAAAAAAAAAATTCTGACTAGTTTTTCAATTATAAAATTATAATTTAATTTTGGGAAATATGCCGAACTATGTATGTTTAGACAGTTAACATATGTTATGCTTCGTCATGAATTCGTTATAGATGAGAACAGTTGAAGCTGTCAATAGAATATGATGAAAATTGAATAATGTTAACATATTACATTTTTACTTTGAATTCATTTTACGAATTTGGTTCTCGGAAGGGTTATACACTTAATACAAGTTGGGATTATATTTGGATTGAATTAAATTCTCTCAAGCTATCTACGTTCCAATATTCCCGTCGATTTTCTACTATATGCTATTAACATATTGTTAAAAATAAAGTACTTCATTATGTACGAATTGAAATAAACTAAACATCGCTATCACAAGAAGAAAATTCAAATGTGACCATTTTTCAAATAATTAGGAAAACGAGTGCTTCTGATGTAGTTAATGAATGGAAACTGTTTTCTTAATTAAGGCGGTGACCGAATTCTTCCAAAAGTTCTTTATTCGGATTAACTTTGTGCTATTGTGAGTCAAACTTGCTTTTACATCAGCATGTTAGTAACACTCTTTCTAAATATTCTCTGTAATATATATGGTACTAATATTTAAAGTCAATTTCAAGAAAAACATTCATAAATAAGATTTAGTAAATACAGTCGAGGATACCGGAATTCATCACTCGAAAACCGTTGTATGATCCAGACGATTTTGTGATTTTTTTGCCATTATTGGTAACGTAACGAATAAAGGTACACGAAACTTACAGAAAAAATGTGTATATTTACACATATGTCAAATATTTTTAATTCCTAATTAAATTGAAGTTATATGATTTATTAAAAAAATACGGCTATACCTACTTGAAACGAAACTATTCGCAAGTAATGTATTATATAATTTTCTTGGATTAGATGTAAATAACATGTGTTTAGTATACTATCACACGGCACAGGAACAAAATATGAGTCAGTATAAATAATTATATCCACCGAAACAGTATTTACAAACGTATATTTCATTAATGTAGTGCTATTCATTTTACAGTCTCCTTAACAGTTTAGTTTGATCGTGCACATCATAAGCCACAGCTATATTTTATAATAAATCACGCTACTTAGAACGAACACTGTATCTACTTGAAATTTTGGTTCATGTGTTTTTTATAACTCTCCCAGTTAAATTTGACAATGTTCACATAACATGTGCTATTTTTGGGTAATATGCAAATAAATACGAGACATTAAATTAAATGTATTGTTTAACGAGTTATTTTTAAGTATTCTACAGAGGAATTTATATTTTTTCTACAAGTAGACTTAGTTCGTAATATGACGAAAGAAGTATAATATGTGCTATTGATTATTAAGATGTGTCTCGAATAGTTGTCACGTATATGTAAAATATGTACTGTACATATGTAGTGATGGAATGCAAAATATTATAAATTGATAATTTATAAAATAAGTCCTTACGGTTTTGCAATAAAGAATTGAAGAAAAAAATAGAACATTTGTAATGACAACTATCATTTCAACTGCAATTTAATAAACTCCAAAAATATTCTAAGACAAAAGACTGGAACATTAGATATAAAATTTATAATTAACGAGCTGATTTAGTATAAATTAATCTGGCAATTTAAAAATTAAAAAATGTATAAGTAAATAAATGTAATTAACCATAGAAAATTCAGTGTTGATTAATCGAGGGAGAAGTTCAGAGCGGGTCGCTGATCTCGAACGCACACGTCTGAAATGTTTTGTCTTCTACCTATACCACTAAAATTATAGCGTGGCTCGGAACTCTTCGAAGAGGATATAACAATTAAAATTGGAGTTTTCTCTATCTTTCGTCCACTGGTGCCATCTGTCTCGAAAAACCAAAAAGTTTCTCGCTTACTATATTTTTCCCGACAATTTCTAGTAAAAGGTAACAGTACATTGTTGAGATATTTTTAAATATAAAATAATTTACTTAAATAAATCTACCAGATTTCTTCATTGGCAGGATAGTTAATTAATACGCGGTAAAAATTTTCAAGTCATTTGACATAATAGTTTTCGATTGATGATGACTAGAGTTAGGCTACGTCAATTTCGCAGATACATTGCAGGTCAGGTTGAACGCCAATTGTGTAGGCTATACTTCACTGTCATGTCTGTGACTTGCTGGCGGCTGTTATGAAACGCCATTGACTATTGCAAGCCAGTAGTAAACAAGGAAATGATGCGTACGGCTATCGCTTGCTTCTCGCTTGTAATGTAGTAAGCCAATAGATAATCGATTGTGGCCAGTGCGTGTACAGGACTGACAAGTCTAGGCTGCTGCCAGATGAATCCGCGAAATTGACGTACCTCTAATGATGACTGATGAGTAGAGGCACGAGTATTTCGCGTATTAATATGGCAACAGCCTAGACATCTCAGACCTATACACACACTGGCCAAAGTCAAACATATATTGGCTTCTAACCGTAACACATGTTACCACCACGACTTGTTCCCTTATTTATCCCTGGCTTGCAGTCGTCAAAGATGTGTTAAAACAGGTGTCGTCTTATCACAGAAGAAGTAGTGAAGTATGCATTATTGGTATTCAACGTGATCTAGAATCAGTACGTGAGATAATCTTGCCTCTACTGATGAGTTAAGTTGAAGAGTTATTGCGGCTGTGCGGGCACGAGTACACGCGGAATGTGTGCTAGCTTGTGCATGCGCACGTCAGATGTGTCCCTTGTAACTCGCGTGACGTCATAGGCAACTGCTCAGTAGGGTGCGAGTTTTGGCGGCAAGACGGTTCCACCTGTTAATATTCTCACCACGTCCGAGAATATAATGTCCTTAATTTATAAATAAAATATTTTAACAGAGTGAAGAAATATTTTAACATATATCTTACGTCATAATCAAAAGTGCCAGTTAAAGGTATCAATAAAATGGAGCGGAATGTTGACCCAAAGCAGGGTATTCCACCCTAGTGGCAGGCTTCTAGCTGGGAGCCAGTAAGAGTCCGCACTCCGCTGTTACCTGATAAGCAAGGCTGGTGGAAACTGAAGCGCCTCGAGAAAACCCACCAACGGCCGAGAACGCCACGTTTGCCACACGCGTAACATCGAGAATATAACAATGCCGTGATGAAAGGCGGTGGCCTGACAGCTACACCATCGCTGCCCTGCCACACATTTGGTAAAAAGTATATTCTACGAGTTTTACTTTTTAGTAATGTTGATATTAGTAAACGGCGTTGTTTTTACATTACATAATTTGGTAAATCACGATATTTGAACAATTTCAGATATTTTAAATGTACATGTGTCCTAACTAAATAGTGTTTTTTTTTATTGTTTTGATACCAAACACTGTAGCAAACAGTTTATAATTTCTACTAAGAATAAATGCGTAAGAATTATTATGTACTAGATTTATTTCAGTGATTGCATTACATTTTTTACCAATAGTTGTTGTTTGACCTTACAATTAAAGGGAATATGTTCAAAAACTAACTGACGCATGAAGTGCGTTGTAAGAGTTTGTTATAAGCATATGATCCAACAGTCACTTGATTTGCGTAGATCTTAAAACACGAAACGTATCCCATAAACTATTTTGCTTACAGGAAACAAACAGTTCCTGATTTGAAATGCTGAGAGGTTAAGTTGAAAATAATCAAACGGTTATTATCAGAGTCTGTTTTACAGCTAAATTTTCTATAGATAAACTTGCGTTTGTTAAGATGATCATTTTACATTTATCTACGTAATAATATAAAAAATATGGAGTCATTGCTTCTAGTTACATTCAGGTGAGTAGGCAACAAAAATGCTTCAAATATTTGAGTATTTTCGTGTAAAGACGACGGGGCAAGTGGTAAGAGCTTGGCCTACATTTCGCGCCACTAGACACGCAAAGTGAAGTTTAACTTTCATTCACATATTTGGTCACGACAGTTAAATATGTTCGAAAACCTGCACGCTACCTGTTATTCTGCTAACGAAACTCTTAACCCACGTACAACTCAACCGTTCGAGATCTAGCTGCCATCTGGCTTCCTTTATTGAAAACAAGAGAAAGAGAATAATATGAAAACCCTGCCATCTATGATTCAATGTAAAATATATAAGTTACATGTTGGTAATAGACCCGAAAATCTTTGGAATGTGTAATCACTTCTACAGTCGTTTGCCCTACAGGCATTTGCCCTAAAGGCGTTTGCCCTAAAAGTATTTTCTGCACCGTCGTTTGCCCTAAAGTCGTTTGCCCTAAAGGCGTTTACCCTAAAAGTTTGTCTTCTCTAGAAAATCACTTGAATTCAAGCCTACAGGCGTTTAACCTAACATCGTTTTTCCTAAAAGCGTTTGCCCTAAAGTCGTTTGCCCTAAAAGTAGTTTGCCCTAAAGTCGTTTGCCCTAAAGTCATTTGCCCTAAAGTCGTTTACCCTAAAGTCGTTTGCCCTAAAGTCGTTTTCCCTACACTTTAGGGCAAACGCTTTTAGGGCAAACGACGTGTACCCCACAATACGACTGCTGAGACCGTAAGTGCTCGTCTTTTCAAGCATCACGCATTCACATCCGCGATGTTTTCTTATATGCGCCATGATCAAACTTCGTGATTGAGTAATTCATTGTTCGTCAGGAATAATACACTTATCACAACTACATTTGTAATTACACTTATGTCATCGAAAATCCATAACTTTTGCATGTAAACCGAACTTGTCACTCCAGTAATTTTTTAAAGGATGTCGCTGACAACATGATCAATGTTAACACAACATATGTTAAAGTAGTTCATCTTGAACAGTACTATAGCATTAAAATTGATCTTCAAGTTGTGTTTTGGGATCCGAACATACTTTGGGACAAGTAAAAACATTAAATGCCCCAGTGACGTCAAAAACTAAAGTACTTTTGAATATTTCTTTGTGGTTTGGCCTACACATCTTCAAATATAAACACTGAATTCGATAGCGCGTTTTTTGTTACAACTATTTCGTCTTTATAAGTGTGACGAAAATCACTTCATACAATCTATAAATATAATTTATAACTTTCTCTGGCTGTTTATATTTTTATTGATGCAACATATTTGAACATAAGTAGACATTTTAAATTCTAACTCTATTAAGATGTTCCAATGAACTTATAAACACAGCTGATTTTCTGCATTCACTTGGCCCTGATGACACTCATCTTAAGCTGTTCGGTAACAAGAGACCCTGACAACAGGATTGGTACTCATCGTGCATTATAGTGATAGGTAGTACATATTCTTGCTTGTCAACCTTCATTATACTGACACGAATGTGTATAAAGAGTTGTTTATATATACACATCGTCAGTTTTATAGTATGCATTGTGCGAAAGGAAGGGAGTGGAGTACCTTAATAAGCTAATAAACAAAATTACTATTTCAAGTGCACATTCCTTCTTACACTTACTTTGGTCCAGGTATTCATCTTTCAACGAGATAATCGCACGGTGTCAAAGGGATAAACCAAATAAACTATGTGTGTAAGAAACATAAAATCAAGTATTTTCCATCTGAAAATGTAAAATATATACTCGCAGCAGTGTTAGAATTAGTGGCTAAGGTAGAAGATATGCCTAAATCACCCAAGACTAAACTTGTTGAATAATTAGCATTTTGGATTGCTGCTAATATTATGAAACCAATGTTAAAGCTGTGAAAGTATTTTGACGTGAATGTGTTGTGTGACAATGTGTTTCTTACAATCACTAATATTTGTAACGATAACCTGCCTGAAATAACTTCAGAATTCTATAATTGTGTCACTAAAGTTTGCAGTGTTATGCTATGCGTTTCAGACTTACTTTATGTCTATGCGGCATCCACAATGCGAATATCTGCCCGTGACATTTCGCCCTTGAGCATCGTGTTTGCTAAGTACGTCTCAGATATCCAAAATGGCAAATAATTATTGATCTTGGTAAACTTCAGGATACTAAATGTTTCAGGATTTAATATCAAATGAAATCTGTGACTGATCCAAGAATGGCGACAAGTAATTAATAAATTAATTAAATGGAAAAACAGATTTATTAACTACCATGAAAAAAATCACACGACCATATTATAACTGAATTATTTAACTTGATCGAGTTTCTGGGCGACGAAATTAAAATAAGAATAATAAGACGTTGAAAACAAGGAATGAATATGAAAATAAGTAGATATGTAAATAATAATAACATGGATCGTAGAAAAATTGTGAACTACAAATCGTAAGTCTAACAATAAAACTACAGAAAATCAAATGTATTATATTTCGCACACCAGCACGTTTTAGCTTTACAAAACTTAGTTCGTGTGGAATTAAAATCTTCTGTAGAGCATTCAAAGTCTCTTGAAAAATAATATTTCTCAGGGCATACAATTTACATGAGAAATTACTACAACAGTTCATTAACCTCATTTAAACCTGAAGTCGGAAACATGAAGGTGTACGAAATAATATTGGACTGGACAGTACCGGAATAACTTCGTAGTTGAAGTAGGCTCCGCTGCGACGACGTCCAGAAGTCCTGGGATACCATCAGGATCATCGTCTCTCTACTCCTGTAGGGATGATTAAAATCGTCCTCGACGACGACAGCCCTCTGGTATGGTTCTAATCTCACACCACACGTCCGCCATCGACGCTAAGTCGACACGTTCCATCTTTAGACAATGTCCCGGACCCCCCTAGTCCGCAATACATCATACCCTCGGAGATCACACCTCGCGCACGAAACAAATCTATATTCCTTGGATTAATGTCACACTTATTATTCTAGACTAAACCTTAACAGACATATTGAAAATTAAATCCATATTAAAATATCAAGCAAATTATTTAATTAACTGTAAAATCTGGTCGGGGTATTTTCAATAATTATCAATTATTTAGAACATCTTCCACAGAATATCTGTAATCATTTACATATTTAAAAAAAATAACTTCCTAAATGTGTGGGCCAAATCTACATATTACAAAGCTGGGATGGAAATAATAACAAAAACCGCGGCAAGAAAGAAAAACAAGGCTAAAAAGGGTGGAATCTTGCAGTTTCTGTCCCCAGTGCTCGAAGCACTCAGCTCACTTATTACTGGGGCCACAGTTATCGCTAGGTCCATAATCTCTAAAAATACTGAGGAAAAATTCTTAGCTGAGTTAAAGCCATTTAACTAAGATGAAAGAGCTAGCCTCGAACACGAGAAACGGACGAGGTCTGTACTTTCGTCATTTTGCTCAAGGTGGAGGTCTAAAAATCGCTGGTACACAAAGCCCACATTTTAAACAATTTACAGCGACATGCATTAACCAATTTATATTGTGTATAGTACTAACAAATTGTGCATACGTCACTTTCTAAGCATGTTCACGAGGAACTCGCTACCTCGCAAATCACATTTTCGCGAAAATGAGATAGTTTATTTAGACACACTGAATGTGTTTCAACAAAAATGCAACTGCTGAGAGTTATTATGTCAGTTTTGGGAACTTGTGCCATCCAAAGGATATGCGTAATTACTTATGGGTGATATTTAACAGAACTGTTGCCAAATACGTGGAATTGTGGAAATTTGTTTTTAAAATTTTAGGCATACATAAAAAAGCAAGTCACGCAGTGTATGTTCACTCAGCAGTTCACTACCAGTTCTATCACGAAAATATGTTAAGGTGAAAGCGACATATTTCCCACCTCTCGACTTAACTGATGATTAAGAAGTATGTCTAGTGGACTTGGTGACGTACAATTCTATACCAAATACTGACGAAGGAAACAAGAAGTTTGTTTTTGAACCCAACGATGAAGGTCACATAACTGTTCTTCCTGTTGGATCCTTACGAAGTGAATGATCTCGAATCAATTATAAAACGTGCATTGTCGGAAAATGTTATATCAATGCTTAGAGATAAACAAAATACACTCAAGTGTCTTATGCTGTGTAGTGCAAACATAAATTTCGCGGTTCTTGATTTCACCAGTAACATCCTGGGATTCAAACCAGAAAAATGCACAGCTGGTGTTGTATACGAATCACAAGACCTTGTTAATATACTACCAGTAAATGTCTGTCGTGTTAATCTAATGATTGCAGGTGGGTCATATTTAAGTGGAAAGCTGTCCAACACTATAAATGAACTCATATGATCTGTCCATCCAGGCTTCAAAATAATAGAAGAACCTTATACGCTAATTTATGCAACTGTAATAGTCAATCGCATGAGCGAGACAGTTTTACGTATTGGGGACCAAGACAGGTTAATTAACTTCCGCAGTTAGGAGATAACAGTGCATTTACCTTTTTAATACGTAGGCTATATAAAGTGATGCTCACAAACATAAAGCAATCAGTTTAAAACAGAATGGGAACAAAGTTTTCTATAAGAGAGAAGAAGTGCAAGCCATCTACAAGTAGTCGTAAGTGTAAGCGGAATAGAATCAGTCGTGCGAGGAAGCGTAGTGGGTTAACACATTCGAGCGACGAAATTTGAAAGATTTTAGGATATACAGTGCCTAGATATAGATGGGGTTTAAATATTTACCAATCTTTAAGTTTCGACGATGGCATCACAAAGTCCGAGCTACATATATATTAACCATTCCGCGCAGCTCCGTACACCTTCCCATCGGAAATACTAATTATGTCCAAAACGAAGATATTTACACGCTGCCTTCAAAATTGTTTCTTCGATTGAACGGAAAGTTTACAAAAGCAGATGGGAGTTATCCCACGTATACAATTTCAGTGATAAATTGAATTTTACACATGTTTGACTGAATCGCATACAAATTAAATGGTGTATAAATTAATTAATCACGATATGTTGTTATTACACCGACAATAACAATTTAAGTTTCTTATGTTACTTACTAAAAACAAGCTAACAAGCTACTATTTACATGTTTAAAGATGACTTTAAGCAGAAAATAAACCCCGGCGGACAGCATGAAGCAATAATATCGCTAGGAACGTTACGTGGCATAGCAGAATATTATAAGCATGTTTTTCTCATTGCAAAACAGGAAATTATATTGCTATTTACAAATTCAACTGCAAAAACAATGTATCATAAAGAAGATGTGGCAGAAAATATAACGTTGGAATTAGACACAGTCGAGTGGTGGACACCACACATTACAGTGAATAATACGGAAAGCATTATATTATTGATACACATGAAACAAGAAAAGTAAATCGATGTGATGTTCAGATGTTGGAATTTTGAGACATATTCGACATTGCTTTAAACACTTAAATTACAGTGGAATGTGAAAACAGTTTTTTATATTTTTATAACTTCAATTTCGAACAGAAACATAAAGCTGTATTTTCCTCCAAAGCACGTCTGTATACAGAATGTTGGCGAGGCCTGTACATCGCGTGACGTGGCTGCCTCTTCAGCTACTGCTGGTGGGCACTATCTCCAGCACCTGTCACTTACATGCATATAGATACCGAGTTCGGTTATAGACTCGTGGATGTTCGCATCAGTAATGATGTTGGGTTAGAGACTGGCACGGGCTTTAAAACTTTTCATAAGAAATGTAGTGAGCCTTTCCTTGCTTTAGTCTCGCGACAACACCGATACCTTCAAATTTGTGTCTCTGAGTGGTAAATTTACTAAAGGCGGCTTGGCATTTCTCTTCAAAATCACGTGCGCTTCTTGGGGCCTCAGATGTTTGTAAAATATCTGATGAGGTGTTTATTCCGTGCTCACCAACAACATCACAGAGTTTGCTTGATGCAGTAGTGGATGGGCTTTGAAGCTTCTCCTACAACTGGACATGCATTTATTGAGGTCCTGCGTTTATTGGCAATATGAAAGTTTTCCTTAATGTAGACTGTCCTTCTGACGACTACTTTTTGTTCAGGATGGTCGCAAGTTTTTATCATACTACGTGCAATGTTGACAAATGCAACTCCTACCACCATCCTAGGACAGTCTTTAAGACAACTGGTACGCCTTTTACTAAACTACATCAGGTGACACGTTCCGAGAAGATAAATAATATTTGCATTGACAAAGAGACAAATATTACTAACGAAATTTGCTCTAATGAGACGGACACACACAGTGTCCCTGTTCATATATCTCCTGTGCGAAGAGAGAGACATGTTAAGGGAAATTAGTCCCCGCCATCTTGTAGCAGGTTTCCGATACTAACTCATATGTTGTGTGTTTAGAGAATCATTTCTCTTCGTAGCTGAAATAGTTCCGCAGATCCACAAAGGAGAGCAGCACACTCGCATACTTGATCACGCGGTGTTAGTCAACTCCTCACATCCCTCCCCACACCTTTATCCTTGTTACTCTCTCCCGACTCCCACCCCTCCCCCTGGGCGGTTATCGGTCTCTTTCCATCACACCATTCACTTCCTAGGTTGTAGCATTGTTGCCAAACTAGGCTGTTCACGTACTGTGTGTGCGCCAGCTCTGTCCCTGGCGTGTATGCATTGTCTCTCCTAAATGTCATGTGCGCTACTGTAACACAGTGGCAAACACGTCCTAACTTACGACGTTTTTGCGGTTAGTATGTGTGTCGACATGATATCTGCCTCGTATTATTTACATATTTATGGACGAAAAACGCATACATGCCAGGGACTCAGAGCTGGCGCGCGGACAGTAGCCAAGTAACATTCAGTGTTCCAGAATTTGGTCTACTATATGCCATTTCTAGATCGTGTAAGTGTTCAGCAAAAATGTCCAAGTGGCGCCAAGGTGTTATGAAGGGACGAAAACGTACCAAACTATCCAAAATTGTTAAACTATTTAAGCATGTAAACAGAAGTAAGCAAACGTTACAACTTCAATTAAGTGGATGACAATAGTACATCAGTAGTGGAAGCTATAAAAATAGTTAAAATATTTTGTTAAACAATTGTTAGAGATGGTATTTCAAATTAACTTCACGTTCCTATTTTTTGTTACTATATGACTAACCTCAGTGGTTACAATAATTTTTGTCATACAACGAGTGGGAAACTTATGTAAACTTGGATGCTGGCCTGGAATGGTTCATTCTGCCAGTTTCTGTCATTGTGTCGAAAATGTGTGACGCCATCTCTAATGACCTCGATGTCGATGAGATGTTAAGCCTATATAAACTGGGTTCAGTCCTGGTGGGATTGCGTGGAATTTTCGCTGCTGGGAATCCATAGACCCGTTTGAAGGGCACATATATACGCAATACCCCTTCCCAAGCATCAAAACTTGTTGAAATAATGCAAATTTGAAACATGGATCACATTTCATTAGAGTTATGTGACTTCTGATTAATTGGTTTTCTCCTTCAGTGCTGTACATGGCATGCACTTATTAAGTCGTATGGAATTTAAAATTAACAATTTTTTTAGCTAAGAAAATAGAAGCAGAGAACGTGTGTACATATACCTACATACCTTCGTTTACATATGAAATGTTGATTTAGGGACTACTTACAATGCGGAGTGAATATTTGAAAGTCAATTTAAGGCAAACGTGTTGACAAGCACATTTTAATTAATTTTTTCATGCTGGTGACGATTGGCACAGTGGCCAGAGCTTTTGCCTCCCACCAAGGTGATCTGTGATCGACCCCTGGCAAGGTCGGTCCCCTATTTTTTTTGCACGTGTGAAATGTGGCAGGCGTTTCGGTTCTCCAGCAAGATTTTTCTTTTTTGGAAACGCCCACTTCCCCGGCACTTCGCTTTTCGTCGCTTTTCAGTTGTGGCCTTCATATCATGTCATCTATCAGGGTTCAGTATACAGACGCCTACGAACCCCCAGTTTAGGTGTCAAGGGTGTGATGTTCTGCCATCGAATACCGTTTCCACACGATATTTTAGGGGAACTGAGCACAACTGTCTTGGATTTTCAATATTATCCATGTAATAAGTTTTCGAGAAGGCTAACTACCCACTTTTTGTGACCTTTCGTACCCTAAATATTATTCTCCTACTCATTTTACAGTGTTAGATAGTAAATACCCTAAGTTTAATATTGTGTTAAATTTGTTGGGATATATTAAATACTATGCTAATTATTATTTACGAGCAAATATCAGACGATATTTATTATTTAGCTGTGCAATGAAAACATTATATAAAGTAATGTAAAAAAACGTGATACGCCTTTTTGAAAACTTGTACAGGGAAAATGCTGTAAATAGAAGCCTGCCGTGGGCCATCGCCCTTACATATTTTTTTAAAATTATTTATGAGTGAACTCTAATGAATAAATTCTAGCACTTTATCAAATTTTGTCGATGAAGTCGTAAAAGAGCAATTACATAAAAATGTAACGTCGACTAGACGGGAGTGTGACGTGCGTAGAAAACTTTTCATTCTGCAAAAATGAAATATGCCATGTTATTATGTAATTCTTATTTTATAGCTTAAATATTCTTTTTACGTGGGCTAGATTGTTGTTATGAGAAACTTATTAATTCCGGGGTTAACAATTAAATTATAAGTAAATTGAAAAAAAAAAAACACAGTGTCTCTGTTTCTTGATCATTGGTATTTGCAATTCAATTCTATGACGTTGGCCATTCTATCAATGGAATATAGGCTCTTATAAAAAAGGATTTTGTTTTGTCTTTTTAACATGACTAAGTTAAGTTTGTTGACCTGAATTAATCCTTACCAGCTTTGTTCAGTGTTCGTAATGATAAATCACAAGTTCTACAGAAGATCAAGAAACAAATGGATGATAAGACTTTTGTAATTAACTTCGTAAAGGATATTCAGTTTTTTAACTATTTAACGATATACTTGAGAGTGACTAAAAAGAATGCATAAATATGAGTGAAACTGAAAGTCCGCTACACCGTACCATTTTTTTTTGTGAAATTGTGTAGAGTAAGAAATAAATTTTTTAATATTTATGCCAAATACTGCTTCCACATATTGTGGTGTCAGTGAGTTGTAATTGGTTATAAAGAAAACAGTATTATTACTGTTATAAAAATTTCACATTTATTTTGCGTTGGCTATTCGACCACAGATGTTTTGGAAACTTCACGGACTGCTTAACCTACAGTAAGTGAAAATATTGTTACCGTAAACTTGTTTAGTGATATTTTAAAATGTTTTTCTTTGCATTTGCAGGCAATATGCAGCTCAGATATTTCCATGATATTTTAGTACAGAGTACTTTTGCATCACATTCCTAGGTCGTTGAGTGGCACGTTCGCGTCCTGGTTTCAACTACGCAGCCGATATATTGTCACTCACCCCTCCTCCCTTTTCATGACATTTGGCCAGTAACAATTTTCGTATATTATGTATGTATCACTATCATACTTTCATTAACGAGTAAACTTTGAGTACAAAGCGTGAAATCAGGAAATAATATGATATACTGTTTATGTTTTCAAAATACATTGTGACGGTGTCAACTTGACATCAGCGGCAGTTAACGTCTCTGGTTACGACGCAGTTTTTTCCCGAGTGGAAATTTCCATGGACATACTTTCGCCTAGTGCATAACTATAGTTTAATGGAGGTTACCTGGTAGTTATGTGCGATGGCATGGATTCCCATGATGTTTTGTGAACAGACTTGAAATGTTACGTTAAACTTTAATAACTCCGCACTGCACCTTCACAATTTCCGACGTCCGTCCTGGTTCCTTGCCAGTAGAAAATAGACGCGTGTGCTGTTGGAGTGAGCTGTGACGTCGGTAGAGAGGGGAAATGGCGAGGCAGCAGAGGGAGGGAACATTGTGGTGATCCTTCAGAATTTGGGAGAAGCTTCTGGTCGCTTAAGCACCAATCACCGATGCGCCACGTGTTTTTATTCAACAGACTTTCGTTCAAACCAAGATCCCACCACCATTTTGTGAAAATAGGGGAATGAGAGTTTCAACTATAAATGACCGGATTTTTGCTGGGTTCGGCAGACAGGCTTGGGGATTAACGCTGCTTAAGTTAAGTATTGAGTTGTAGCCATAGTATGGCTAGCAGGTTAGGCTTAGCTGTTGGCGTATTTAATATTATATTTATTACGCCCTGCGTAAAAATTTCGTAGGTACCTTCCTAGTTCTATGCCATGTTGTTGGCCATAGAAGGTTACGTTCTGAAATAGACTGTTGTGTATGTAAGATATTTCTGAAATGTAACTTTGGTAATAATTTTCTCTCAGATTTATGTTCGGATTTTCTTAGGGAGGTTAAATGTTTGTGTCCATGAGCTTGGTTGTGGTTTTATGGAACCTTGAAAAATTAAATTCAGTTTTTGTTTCTTCGGTATCTGGAAGGTTATATTTATAATGTACCTGAATATCAAATATTTATTGTGAAAATTAGATTTCAGTACGAATTGATTATATATTTATTTTTCTAGATTCTTAAATGTCTTTAATGCTTGTTAAACATTAATTCGTTAATTTGTTTGGCTTGTGAGTCTCTAACAATTCTTGATATTATGAGTTGTTACCTGATAAAGGTTAGGGGTTAGAAAATTTAATGGTTGCGTAACGATGCCAAATGTAGGCATAGTATATGTTTAATACATATATATAAAGATTTAAAATCAAGGGTCGTGGTTTTGTATTCGAGACCTGTGTTATTCCCATATATTTTTGTATCTTCAGTATATGGAAGGTTATATTGTTGTATTGAATATCAAATATTTATTGTGAAAATTTTGTACAGCAATTTTGCATTATTTAGAAAAAAAGAGAGAGAATATTAAATAAATATTTAATATAATCATTTG
>PNEQ01125964.1:0-22882 GCA_003012365.1 Medauroidea extradentata | reverse complement strand
AATACTGCTGTTTATTTACATATTACCTTTAATAATAATTGCACGCCCCTATACCATTGGCAGATACTGTAAAGGGACTGGTTTGAGCTCATTAACATGTAACAATGTACTGTGCCAGCTAGAATAAAACTAATTAATGAAATGGCTGTGTATCAACCACTTGGGTTTTTATTATTGAGATTAATTACAAATAGTTCTGGGAAAAAAATGTATATGCACATTCATGTACAACATAAAAAAAATCACTACATCGTATGTGATTTTATTTTATTTTTTTTGCATAAGTGAACAAATTTACTACTTTCATCACCTTAGAGGTTAAATTTTTACAAATACAAAATTGATTTCCTAGCTTTTTCAGAGGCATACTTTTAACAAAAACCAACACTAATAGTGCACCAATATAATAAAAAGAGTTTGTGTAAAAAAAGCATGATTCACCATTTTGCTCCACCAAAATCAAACTAGGTCTTGCTTGTAAGTTTAATTAACTACTTTCGAATTATGATGAATTGTTACTAAACTGCTTGCATTTAATTTTCAGTTTTTCTTTATTTAAAATTTAAATACTGAATTCATAATAATATTTTGATACATATACATTCATCACATTGTTTGTACAGTGGCTTGATCATGAAGTGCTGCTGGTGAAAAATAAGCTTGGTGTCATATTTCTAGTGTTAATGTTATGTCTGAAGTGTATCAACAATTATTTGTGCCACATTTATTAATTTTATAGCCACCTGTGTTCTTTAATCATTTGTACAAAATTTATTTCATTCAGAAATGCAAAGTGAAGATGTTTTGGCTGTACAAGTTGACAAACATTTACGTCACAAGAGATATGTGACATATATTTACGCATATTACTCAGAGTATTTTTCAAACTGTTCTGAGATAACTTGAGAATGGCACAAATTTCACTGGTGCATTGGAATTGTATTTGAGTACACTGGTGACTTTTTTCAACTTTAAGTAAAGGATTTCATGCATATTAGAACTAGCACAATAAATAAGGAAGTGTTTGTTATGGTTTTGATGAGGTTGGAAGTATGCAAAAGCATTATGTATTTTCTGTTTGTATGCCTAATTCAGTGATATACTTAAGTGGCACCATAGCGAGTTCATGTTCTTGTCTGACATAAAACTCCACACTTAAGATTAGTTTGCCTTGCCTTCAAGATCTAGGATCATCCCAGCTCTGAGGCACATCTTGTTAAACTTTTATGTCTTCTGCATCTTTGAAGTGGAAAATTATTTTTTTTCTTTTATATATAATATAAAATATTTTAAATTTTGTGAAAAATTACATTTATAAGCAGGCTCCAAAGCTTTGAATGTATCTCATAACTCTGTAACAACGACGATTTGGCGACATGCTTAATTTATTTCTTATCTGTAACAGAAATATTTATATTAATTTTGTTCATATTACATTTACGTGGAAAAATTGAACAACAGTGATTTTCTAATTTACCCTTTATTTACTGATCTGTGAATATGGAATCCTTTTAAATGTTTCTATGAAGATAAGAGAAATAATGAGGGGAGTCAATAGTAAATGTTTACAACTTGAAACTTTTCTCAAAGTTGCCACCGACTTTACTAAACTTTTACTATAGTTTAATATTTGCAGGCGGTCTCTTGAAGACATTTTAAAATGTCCATTACTTGAGAATGGCACAAATTTCACTGGTGCATTGGAATTGTATTTGAGTACTCTGGTGACTTTTTTCAACTATAAGTAAAGGATTTCATGCATATTAGAACCAGCACAATAAATAAGGAAGTGTTTGTTATGGTTTTGATGAGGTTGGAAGTATGCAAAAGCATAGTGTATTTTCTGTTTGTATGCCTAATTCAGTGATATACTTAAGTGGCACCATAGCGAGTTCATGTTCTTGTCTGACATAAAACTCCACACTTAAGATTAGTTTGCCTTGCCTTCAAGATCTAGGATCATCCCAGCTCTGAGGCACATCTTGTTAAACTTTTTGCGGTGAATGTGACTCTACTTACGTTCACTGGGAGAAGGTGAGTTCTCTGTCAATATTAATAAACTCAGTATGAACAAATTCATAACTAATCATGTAGAGTAGCGAGTCGGATAGCAGGATACACAGGAGTTCCTTCTCAGGCAGCAAGATGTATGAAGTCTCGTAGGTCTCTCTGCAGAATGATGGCGTCTTCAATATGGCTGCCTCCATATATACTGAGTTGAGTGTGGTGCTTGGAATAACTGGATCTCTCCCTCCACTCTCTGGGCGTTGGCAATAGTTACCAAGCGGACATACTCCTCTACACCCCTCGCCAAGACTTGGCCGCACGATACAGTATTCTTTGTACTGGACTGAAATAACTGGTTTTTACAGACTTGGTCAGGAGGCAGTACATGTTGAAACAAACAGGATATGACCACATGGAAATACTGTTCATGTGAGGGCTAGTCACGGGGCCAGAGTCTGACAAACAACTTTATAATAAACTTTTACCGGATGTGTAACTACCGGTTAGCCTTGATAACATGTATGTGAGGCGAACTGCTTTCTGATGCAATGTCTGAACTGTGTTATGGGCACTACTACAGCCACCCTCTTCCACCTAGACTAGGTCTCTCTAGTCCGAAGATCATCGGTTCGAGTCTCGGAAAGTTCTTTGGAAATGCTAACTTAATCGGACTGTAGTATATGCAAGTGCAATAACGTTCTGCGTCTCCTCCTGTGATCGACGAGAAGTGACCGCTGGCGCAGCGATAGCATCTTGCTAAGGGATGTGCTCTTTCTGGTTGCGCTGATATGGCTCGCTGCGCAGCACGCAACGTCGTCTTGGTTTCATGAAGCGTATGAATCTGTTCCACGCTCAAGAAATGAAAAATACATTCTACTAACGGACTGAACTTACTTTTACGTTACGTTCAATTAATCAAAACTTAATTCAAATATTTCAAAGAAATACGAGTGTCAACTTTTCCCTAGTGAATTAACATAACTCAATCAAGAATACACTATTTGAAATCTGAAACAAATCAGTACATTTTAAACAGTCAATACAAGACATAATACACTTCAAACAATGCATGATATACACATAAAACATTTTAAATTCCCTTGTGATACACGCGATAAAAGTTCAATCTCCATCTCTCGGTGGTTTCATTTTATATCAAATGTCTTTGACGTGTGCGATTTTCTCTGTTGTGTTGTAGCTTTATATTTCTCATGCAGTGTACATTTTGATTATTTTCTTTTACGTGCTACTATTTCATTTCATAAATTTACTTAACATTAAACATTAAAATATTTACTCTTGTCATGTATATGCAAACAATTTACAATTACTTGACTAAGTGAACAATAAACAACTTGAATACTTGACATATTTAACATTATGTTATATCAACTTGTGATTAATTGAATATATATATTATTAGATACATCATCTATTTGGATTATTTAAACCTCTTATATGAACATATATATTTGTTACGTGTGTGATATTTACACTTTCTTTCCTTCTCGTTATCCTTTAGACTTTACAAATATTCCCTTTTTATTTATTTATGTGTGCACTTTACTCTGCTTTTAAACACTTTCCACACAACACTTATTGAAGAGGTACTACCTTATTCGTTGCATCTGACGACTGAATTGCGACTAAAGCAAGTCGTAACAACGGACTGGTTACGGTTCGTTGCAACTGGAACACTGGATGCTGGAACGGGCTGCTGTGCTCTGCTCCGGTTCTCGGACAGCTCGATGTCCTTACGTCGACTCTCGGACGAAACATCATGGTCTGCCATCAGCTTGCGTTGATTACCCTCCTTCCTCTGTAGACGTATCTTTACCAGGGATATCACCTGTCGTCTCAGACAGAATAGGACGAGTATGACGATTCCAAAACCCATAATTATAGCTAAGGATGACATCTCTTTCCTTCCTTGTAGTTCTGCAATCTTAATGTTCTTTAACTGTTTAACTTGTGATATCAAGTGTTTTAAATCAACTTTCGTTCCATAATTAACATGAATTGTGTTTATTTTAGATTCTACTTCTGCTATTTCAATCTCGTTACTTTCTTCTACCGTTAACAATGACTTTATATCTGGAAACTTAACATCTTGAAAATTATATTTTACTTGAGTTACGTTATTACTATGTGGGAGTAGTTGAATTTGATCATTCAAAATAATAAAATTGCTTACCTGAGAAATCCGTCCTTGTGCCTGTATCCACTCATCTACTACTTTAGTACCATTTTCTTTACCTGAACAAACTTTAGTAATTTTTTATTTTCTTTGATATTGAATGTAACCAACTATTTCCATCAACTGACCTAATAAACACTGGCATGAAAGAATTACCTAGCACTTTTCTGTTACACAAACTATAATCACGACTCGTTGTCTCTATTATCATGATCATTAAACATTTCGGAACCTTTATAGAAAACGTTGGGACATTGGCTGGACAAACTACATTACTACCTCCTTTACTTTCACTTAAATCAGCCTCCGTCATAAGAGCATAGAATTGTCTGTTCTCTGAAATACCTATATAAGGATGACTTGGTACAATCTGAACAAATCTCTTCAACTTCTGATCAAAGATTGGAAATGGACAAGCTCTATAAATCGTAAAATATCAGTTCATAGATTTCAAAGGAAATTCAATTATGATTTGTATACTATCTTTTGTTGCTAAGGCATGTACCGTTGTTATCTCATACTAATTATACACGTGATCTAACTCTATTCCTGCAATTAATGTTGTATCATCTGGTAATTTTAAAGCTATGCCTCTTAATATTTCTGACAAATTAACCTGGAGTTAACAATACACAAGGAAGTTTTCTAGTAGATATAATATCTAATGAGGTTTTTATCTTTGTCACTTCATGTTTCAACAATTCTACTGTTACCTCTAACTCTCGTATTACACTGTTATAATTTACCGTAGTTTTAATTAGATTCACTGTAACTTCCACTTCTCTATCTTGTGAATATCTTGTACTAATTTCGGCAATTAATTTCTTAGTTAAAACTGAAATGTCATTGGAATTTCATCTACTTTATCTGTTAAGCTATTCATACACGTTAACTGCTCTTCTACTATATGTATCAATTTCTCCTGTTTCTCATTTAACTTTCCTGTTATCTCATGTATTCCAACATAATCATCATTCGTAAGAGTACCGAATAAAAACTTTAACACTGAACCTCCTACATCAATTAATCCTCTCTTAACTCTTTTATCTGCCTTCGGCAATATCATCAATAATTCAGAAACTTCTCCTTCTAGATCGTCAATCATTTTATCAAGGACTGAGGCTTTGTGATATATTTCTGTAAGATTCTCATAATGTTCACGTACTAATTTGTCAACGTAATTTACCCTCGACTTAATTGTTGACAATAAGCTCTCTAACTCTCGGATGGGTAGGTCTAGCACAATCGTTTTCTTGCACCAGTATCACGCCAGTTCCTAGGGTGTGATCTGCAATGCAAACCAATTTCCTGATTCTAAGTCTTTATCTTTCTCGTTAATTTCTCAACATAACATTGTCACAGTGACATTTCTAACATGACAGAATACTTGACACTCATCACTAATTAATTTGTTACTCATCATTGCTCTCGATTTCGTCAGTCATTTCACCTAAATTATTTCTCGCATTGGAACGCAAACACAATTTATATCTCTCATCAACTGTAGATTGGACCCTTGCCTTATGATATCTCGACGGTTCCCACTCGTCGTCTACAACGTTATTTTCATTTTCCTCATCATCACTATCTCTCTGAAGGCTATTTTCACAAGGACTTTCTGCAACTATTTCTTCTACTTCACCTATCTCACTTATATCATCTATCTCATTTGTGTCATTTAGAATGGGGCGTGACGTGGGATACCTACCACTATCATCAGAATCATCATCTGACCCGCTTTGCAATTCACCCCCTTCGACATCGTTACTATGCGCCTTTTCATTATTTACAGTACTGTGCATTAAATTATCCTTTGTTTTCCTCACTATCCGCGGATTTAATTTTCTAAACTCTGCAATGGTTTCCACAGCTATTGGGTTACCTTGTCCCGAGTCTCCTTTCGACAATTTTAATCTATCGCTGTGTACATTTACTTTACGTTTATCTAACTCAAACTCATACGTAGTTTTACCTAACTTACACAATACTCTATGAGGTCCAGGCCTGTACTTATTCGACACTTTGCCTTTCTTAACGCTGGGTGTATACATATATATGCAATCACCTTCCTCAATATTTGGCACTTTAGATTTCTTATCATAATATTCTTTCTGTTTCTCAAAAGCTACTTTGTTCCTCTCTCTCTCTCTCTCTAGCTATCTTATAGGCTTCTACTAATTTTTCTCTCAACCTATCAACGTGTTCTTCTGCAGCATTACCCCTCTGAGTTGCTTTCTCTCCCTGACAACTGAGGTGCCCTAGGGTTGGTTCTACTGCAGGATTACCCCTCTGATTTGCATCTCCCTGACAAACGAGGTCCCCTAAGGGTGGTAATCGTATATATTTCCCATACAACATAAAATGCGGACTATACCCTGTTACTGAATGCGGTGGTGTCCTATACGCGTGAACAGCATAAGGAAGGTAATATTCCCAATTACTCCCAAACTCATCTACATAATGTGATATCATATCTGCTAGAGTTCTGTGTAACCTCTCTACTCTACCATTACTTTGAGGTCTAAACAGTGTCGTCTGTAACTTCTCGATTCTCAATAACTTACATGTTTGTAACATTAATTTCGACACAAAATTCCTACCTTGATCCGTAAGTAATCTCTCAGGACAACCATGTTTCAACACTATCTGTTTTACAAAATGTTTAGCTACAGTCTCCGCACTCTGATCTGGCATCGGAACTGCTTCACAATATCTCGTGAAATAATCCATAAACGTTAATACATATTTATTTCCACTCTCACTTATTGGTAATGGACCAAGAATATCCAATGAAACTAATTGAAATGGATATGACACTTCTGGTAAGGAACCTAACGGAGCTATTACTGCTTTGTTACTTTTTCTACGTACACAATCTTTACATTTTAAAATATATTCTTCTACGTCTTTCTTTAAACTAGGCCACCAGTATATTGTACTAAGCAAATTCTGAGAACGTTTTACTCCTTGGTGTGCTGAAAATGGAGTTATATGGTGATGTTCTAATACTCTAGAAACAACTCATTGGTACTGCAATTAAATTTCTCTTTCCTTCTTTCTTACATAAAATCCCTCTATCATCTTTAAAATATTCTTCCCTGTTTTCTTTAATTATCTTCTCACATACTTTATCATTATTCTGTTCCTTTACAATGACTTCACTTGAAATATTATCTGTGTTTACTTTATTTACCATTCTCGATGAACAATCTGCATTAAGATGGTTTCTACCCGGTTTGTGTTCTACTTCGTATTCAAATTCTGATAATCTCATTGCCCATCTAGTCAATCTAGAACTCGGACATTTTAAATTTAACAACCATTTTAACGCTGCATGATCTGTCACGACCTTAAATTTCCTACCTTATAAATAAGCTCTAAAATACTTTGTTGCAAAAACTAAGACACATAATTCCTTTTCTGTCGTACTATAACTTAACTCTGCCTTATTCAATTGTCTACTGGCATATGCAATTGGTTTCTTCTAACCATATCTTATCTGAGACAAAACTGCGCCAATAGCATAATTACTAGCATCTGTACTTACAATAAACGTTTGTGAAAAGTCTGGATATATTAAAATTGGATAGGATACTAACTTTTCTTTCAACGACTTAAATGCTTCTTCTTGTTCTGAACCTCAATTAAATGGTTCTTCCTTGTTTGGCAATTTAGTTAAGGGTCTTGCCATATTCGGCAAACTTCGGAACAAACTTTCTATAATATTGAAATAAACCTACTACTGATCTCACTTCATTTACGTTCTTTGGTCTGGGAAGTTCTTTAATTGCTTTTAAATTCTTAGGATTTGGTTGGACTCCACGCGAACATATAACATGACCTAAGTACTCTACGCTGTCTTGTACAAATGAACATTTACTGGGTTGTATTTACAAATTGGTCTCTTCTATTCTACTAAATACTTGATGCATTCTTTCTGCATGTTCCTTTATCGTATTGCTAAACATTATAATGTCATCAAGGTATACTAAACACTCCGTCCCTAATAAACCTGTTAGGACGTAATTCTCCATTAATCTCTCAAATGTAGCTGGTGTGTTACATAATCCAAATGGTAATCTATTAAACTCGTATTTTCCCATAAAAGTCGCGAAGCTTGTCTTCTCTTTCGCTTCATCCTCCAGCTCTATCTGGAAATACCCATTGGCTAAGTCTAGGGTAGTAAAATAACATGATCAATGCAAAGAATCTGGTTTTTCCGTTACGTTTGGAATATAATACGGTTCTTTACGTGTCAAATTGTTTAAACTCTGGAAGTCGATACAGAATTTCGACTTAATCGATCCATCTTTGTTTCTTTTCTTTACAATAACAACTGGAAACTGCCACGGTGATTTACTCCCTGAAATTATCCCTTTATCTAACATATCATTTACTTGTTCTGCTATCACTGATTTCAATGCATCATGAACTCTATATGGATTTAACTTAATTGGTCTGGCTTCTCCTGCATCTATTCTATGCTTTAATAAGCTTGTACACCCAAAATTTAAACTTCCTTCTAACTGGAATATGTTTGAAAATCTCATTATCACTGGGAACATTATATCAAAGTCAGCCATCTTTAAATGTTTCAACATATTTCTCATTATCTCCTCTATCTCCTTAATCTCCTCCGTAGACAACTTGTTTCTCCTAACAACTGAACAACTTACACAACTCGACGATTCTCTATATTCACTATTCTCCTCGCTATAATCCTCATAAACATTATTATTACCAGTTTCAACACATTTACTGTCATGACATTTGCCTTGTATTTGATGATCATCTCTAATTTTACGTGAACTTGGTACCTTACTCGCAACAAATTTTAAACAACTTCTATCGTCACGTACTTCACAAAATATTTCACGTTTCGCACAATTTCTGCTCCTCGCAGTTTCACTATTGGAGCTATTTGGCCAACTCTTTCTGCAGGATTCGGGGTTTCCCTGTCTCGGAACTATCTCACCTGACTCAACAACATTAACAACTCTGGGGTGGTGTGGACGACAGCGACACAAATTGCCCTGCTCCGTGACCTCACGATTTGCATTACATGCAACACAACACAGAACTTGGCTCGAGGGGATTTCACAAGCTTCGGAGCATGGAAGCGAACACATACTAAATTTCCAGGGACAGTTGTGAGGATTTTTCTCCGTGGTTCTACATCATTTTGTGGCAACAATAACTTTGATACACTAGGTTCCAAGACAGCACAATTAACACAACAATATTTGGATCTACGGGGTACGCTACTTTTCACAAATAGTACTCCAGCAATCTCAGCTACAAGTGCAGCATATCCTACCAATGTACCCTTTGGCACAACGAGCGTCTCTTTACTAATGTTCACGATTTTGACCAGCGCTGTTACTCTTTTAGACACTCTCTGAGGCACATGACAGTCCTCAGTTAACTAGACCGACCCTGTAAACGGTCTCTTCGGCTAGTCCACCCATGACTACCGGACCTTCATCTTCTGCGCGCCCACCAGGACGTATAGCCCTCTTGCCTCCTTTGACGTGACCGCGATGAAGAGCGATACACTGAGACGCATCCCTTTGACCCGTAACAAAGGGGATAACATTAGTAGTACCCACCGTCATGAGCACCGATTAGTCGCACACACAAGTACCCTGACGGTCGTTCACACCGTTCACTAAACTCGTCTCACTGAGTTGCCCAATCTTCGTCCCTGTAACGATATTAGCCATATTGCTCCCACTACATACCTCCGAATGATCAAGGCTCTTAACGGTAAGATTTAAATTACACACTGCCCTTGCAACGCGGACGCCCGGAACATTCGTCAATGCCGGTTCTATCAGAAGCGTTTTCGAGTCGGCGTCCCAACTCGCCACGTGCAATGCAACATCCGCGACACTTTCAGACTTTGGTGGCAGACTCGTGTTATGTAATAGTCTAACTTCATGATATTCTGGTTCTTGTGACACATCGGATACGAGTTCGGAGTTTATCAGGTTCCCATCTCGTTTCTAGTCACTATTATCTTGTTTACATGTATCATACAACTCTACTTCATTTATATCTTTAAGAAATAATTTATGTTCTTTTAAATCGATCCTGGCATCATACAATCTAAGAAAGTCAGTTACTAGAATACCTGGATACAGTAGCTCTGACATACTAACTAGAAACTGGTATGGATAGCATTCTCTGTTAACCCACACATCGATATTTTGGGTACCTGTGATCTGGAGCGCATCTCCAGTTACGCCTTTCGCTCCTAACCGAGATTCATCGTCTTCATTCTTGCTGATTCTAGGTCGAACAGGAGAAACATCGGATCCTGTGTCGATCAAGAAGGAGTGAGACTAGCCTTCGACAAGAACAGTTACAACAGTCTCCTTTCCTCCTATTACCATAATTACTGCCGCGAAGTGCCCGCGGTTGACACACGGCTTTGCGCGTTTGGGCGACCTTCAACAGATTTCTATGGAGCACTGTTAACATTGACTTTCCCTGGGTTCCTAGGACCATAGGATTGTCGCGACTATTTACTGAATTTCGGCAATCTCTAGATATATGCCCGAATTTACCACAGTTATAACATCTCACATTTCTATACTGTTCTCTGTCGGAAAAACTACACCCTGCTCCCGAATTACGCACACTATTACCATTACCAAACGAACCATGGTAACACGAGCTAAACGGTCTTCCATAGCCACCGCTAATGAAAGTGTTGCCACGATTTGCGTTACCCCGCGCTGCACTTTTTTGCTTGGAGACTATGTTAAACACTTTCTTATTCTTTTGCGGGTCTTCAAACCTAACTTTGCGTTCCTGATGAGTTTCTGTCATTTCTAGTGCAATAGCTAAATGTTCCGCTTCTTCCATGGTTTGCGGCATTTTATATCTTACTTGAAGCCCTACGTTACCTAATAATCCGTCTGTAAAAGCTGCTAATAACCTATGATCGGCTTCACGTTCTAAAATCTCTTGACTTTCTGCATTATCTAATTTCTGTACAGTTTTCTCGCATAACTTGCGACATCTATCAGCAAAAGTTTGTACATCTTCACCATGTTTCTGTTTCACGTTATTTAACATATAATAATAAAATTACAATGGCTGGTGTTCCTTGAACCGCTCAGTTAATTCCACTTTCAGAATTGTAAATGTTATATCACCTTTTAATCTGGGACAAGTGGCTACAAAACGTGCTGCTAGATCTTTTAGCTTCATTTTAGCTAACCTTACTTTATCACTGTCTGACCAGTTACCCAAGCTGGCAGAACTTTCGACACTCTAAAAATTCGTGTATAGGCGAGGAACCTTTCTCACCCGACCACTTTACAACTAATGAAACTACTGACAAGTCTTTCGAACAAATATTACTCTGTGCGCCTTGCACGCTTCCTTGGCCTTTAGCGTCCATCGTAGTGAGCTCAATTTTTATATTTGTTTACAAATTACTATTATTATTACATTACTCGTCTAACTGCGACAAAGGAATCCACGTTTTCCTATCTTGCATTCCTTTCTTTGGAATATCGTATTGAGTTTTATTCTCAGGTTTTCTTTCAACTAGTACTGGTTTAACTGGGTTCGTTGTTCTTTCTACCGTTTTAATTGGAATATTTATTGGCAACGACCTAGGTGGTTGAAATCTTATGCTATAGTCAATATTTTGACTACTTGCAGCGGCTCGTTCTATCGGACCACTTATTTGAAAATCAGTATCAAGCCTTTCAATTTCAAATTCCTGGTAATCACGATCTCTAGGAATGAAACATTGTACTATTCTTACTTCTACTTCCAAAACAACGCGTCCTGTCGAGGACTCGTACTCGTACAACTTATAAGCAGGTGTTGGAAATGATCTCTTAGGTCTACCTTTAAATATAATCTCTAAACCTGAACCTCTCTTAAGCGCTTATAATTTCTCGCGAAATGGTTCAACTGTTGACAAATTAAACTAGTGTGTTTACAGAAGAATTTATGAATTAAATTATGTGAGTAGTCTTCTAACCCTCTTAATGCGTCTGCACAAGTTGCAGCAGAAACAAATATTAAAATTACTGAAAATTCGGTCACTTTGCCTCGTTGTCGTCTACTTCCTCCACTGAATAATCTTTTTAGCATGACGTGCTAATGTTTCTGTAACGTACAGCACAAGAGTGGTGCTGAATCTAAATAAGTTCTTTGATATTCCACACTCACCTAGGCAAATGGATTTATGTCCTCTAAATTAACATCACAATCTACCGAACCAGTTTTTCTTTCAGCTGCAGGACCATACACGTAAGCTACGTCAAAACGATAAGCTCTTTTACAATATACGTGTTCGTTGTAGTCTTGGATATCGCCACGTTCGCGAAATATTTGATTTGTTTTGTTAACTGTTATGCTCACTATGAAGAACACCTCGGAACACCAAAATTGTTGCCACTCTGCAATGTTGGCAAGATCTGTTACAACTTCGTTACGTGCGTTCATTACAAATGACGCAATCAAATTAATTCAACTCGTACTTAAAAACTCTCAACAACCTCTAAAAACTCTGCGGAATTCGTGATAACACGGGGAAATTTTTCTAAGTCCCTAAAATTCCTAAAATCGGGGAAATTCGTAAAAATCACCAAATACCCTACAATTCCCTACAAACCCTTCGGAGTGGGTTACGTCCACAGCACTCTGGTGTGGATCCAAATCGCTGCCACCATATGTAGCACCTGACCGTCGGACTGCATAGAATTTAACTAATATGCGAATAAAAGAATAAAGTTTTAGTATGCAAGTTTAATATCTCTAAAGCAAAAGCAATTACAAGCGGTGAATGTGACTCTACTTACGTTCACTGGGAGAAGGTGAGTTCCCTGTCAACATTAATAAACTCAATAGGAACAGGTTCATACTAATCATGTAGAGTAGCGAGTCGGATAGCAGGACACACAGGAGTTCCTGTTCAGGCAGCAAGATGTATGAAGTCTCGTAGGTCTCCCTGCAGAATGAAGGCGTCTTCAATATGGCTGCCTCCATATATACTGAGTTGAGTGTGGTGCTTGGAATAACTGGATCTCTCCCTCAACTCTCTGGGCGTTGGCAATAGTTACCAAGCGGACATACTCCTCTACACCCCTCGCCAAGACTTGGCCGCACGATACAGTATTCTTTGTACTGGACTGAAATAACTGGTTTTTAAAGACTTGGTCACGAGGCAGTACATGTTGAAACAAACAGGATATGACCACATGGAAATACTGTTCATGTGAGGGCTAGTCACGCGGCCAGAGTCTGACAAACAACTCTATAATAAATTTGTACCGGATGTGTAACTACCGGTTAGCCTTGATAACATATATGTGGGGCGAACTGCTTTCTGATGCAATGTCTGAACTGTGTTCTGGGCAATACAATATATATGAAACAGTTTAGATTTTGTGAAAAATTACATTTATAAGCTAGCTCCATAGCTTTGAATGTATCTCATAACTCTGTAACAACGACGATCAGGCGACATGCTTCATTTATTCCTTATCTGCAGCAGAAATATTTATATTAATTTTGTTGATATTAGATTTGAATTTTTCCATGTAAACATAATAACTTACATTCAATGCACATCTACAATCCAAATATTCAAGGTAAGTGTTAGTTACTCAATCACTGCACAAAAGTATTTTTTGCCCATATAGTGCCATTTCTACAATGCCCCCCCCCCCAAATTCTATTTTCTTCAATTCCTGCCCATAAAAAGTTCTTCATCAACTTCCCCCTCCGCCCTTACATCTTCACGGGCCTTTTTACCTACAAATCGCAGTTGGGACACGCTACACGCTATTCTGAAACCAATGATTTTTCTACAAAATGTCGGTAAAATGTTATACACATGCCAGGGTAGGTAAATTTACTTCCAATAAATATTTAACAGTACTGATATGCATGGATTACTGTGCGTGAACATAAACCTGATGGTATAAGTATAGAGGATGTTTAGTTTCCAGATGCTTATTTTTCAATAGTTTATATTTAACATCGATTTGTAAAATGTTATATCTTTTTTCTCCTAGAACATCAAACTGGTTCTTGCTTTTAAGTTTGATGCTAACAGTCACAGGTAAACACCACAAAATTCACAGTCAATGGTCTCAAATATATCTGATGTAAACTTGCACTAGGTTGTATGGAAAGCATTGTTAAGATGCCTTTTTAAAGGCCTTTGGATATCGCACAGGGACATAGGCCACATCAATAAATAATGCAAACTGATAATACAAAGTGTTTTCTACAAGTATTGCTATAATTAATATAAACAAAATTGTTAGTGGCTTAAAAATGAAAATGGTGGAAAACAGTATTACCTTAAACTGGGGATACTTTGAACACTTTCCGGCTTTATTATTGAATTAAAATAATGTTTATCATGCATTAATTAACATTTATTTACCATATAAAGGGGAAACAATTAGCTAAAACGAATGCATAGTTCAATTGCTCTAATAAAAAAATTTTAATATAAGAATTAAATAAAAAAAAAGAGCGTTCAATGTTTCCCTTTAAGTGGGGTAACATTGAACACTGTTAGTTTATATTTGCGTTCAACTTATTACTTATAATCGTCACCTTTGAATACCAGTTTTAATTTCATGACTTAGAAAATTACAAACTAATGACACAACTGACCCATTTAATGTAACAAATGTAAACAATGTGAGGTATAAAAACCAAATTATATACATGTGCAAAAATGAGCGAAAACAAAATCATATCGGACTTGTCTCAGTCCTACATAAATTGCAATTTACAGAGCTTTTGTGACCACTGTATCAACTGTTTTTATTGCAGTGTCTTTTGGTATGGTTCAAGCCCACACTCGCTGAAAATAACAAATCATTTTCTGTCAATACTTAGTGCACTCAATTTTTTTACAGTGTCTTCTTCGCCAACAGTCCCTTCATCATTTAATTTATAATAGAAATTAAATTGATCTGAGGACTGTGTCGAAGAAACTTGTTGACCCAAAATTATCTTTTTGCACTTTTGAATGTGGGGGAACAAGATATCGCAGAGAAAACCTGCAGACCATTAACGTTGTCTGCCACACTTTTCCACAAGGAAACCGATTTCCAGGATTTATTTGGGAAAAGGGAGGATTTTGATGAATAAATGCTGATACCACTAATAGTGGGATGCCTTTCCCCAGACTAATGATTTTAAGATGATAATGGTGCTACTTAACAACTTTCAATACGTAAACATTTAATGTAATGCTGAACTGAAAACCCTAATACCCCCATCTCTGCCAATGCAAAGAGATACTTTTCGAAACAGAAATTAATCAGAAATTTATATTTAGAAAAAATGTTATTAATATGATTGTATAAATGTAGTTTAGCTCATTTCAAGCCAATTTTTACATTTACAAATCTAGTGACTTATATCCAATTCATTTTCAAAAAAGAGTTAACACTTTTAGTGTTGATATTTATTAAGGCAGTGCTTTAGTCATAATAAGAAATACCCTTACAAAATTGAGCACACAACACAGCATCTTGGCTTCTTGGCATAACAGATTTACATGTATTGAAATAGTTTCACTTCACTTATGCCGACTTTTAAGCTGGCCAATCACAAGCTAGTATTTCCAATTGCGCAAATCAATTATGAAGAAAGCATGTATAAATGACTAACAGCGATATTATAATTTCCCTTTATTTACTGGTATCTGTGAATTTGGAATCCTTTCAAAAGTTCTCAACTAAGATAAGAGAAATAATGAGGGGTGTCAGTAGTAAATGTTTACAATTTAAAACTTTTCTTAAAATTGCCACCGCCTATACTAAACTTTTCATAGTTTTAATATTTGCAGGCGGTCTCGTGTAGACATTTTAAAATGTCCATTACTTTACTGTTTCATAAATTGTAATATTTACTATATTTAAGTTTCCCACTCATTCTTCCTTGTTTGTACATGATGTAAATAGTCGCACATGTTTGACTTTCAGAGGTAGAATTAAATAGAGGACACTTATTATTTTATGATGGTATATCAGAGATAAAGGCGTGTTGCACACATATTCACACTTGTAAAGGCTGTGAATCTCAATGGCGAAAACATTTACTTTTGCCATTTTCACTTATGTAAAACTAGAATATAGAAGCTGCTAGGGGTGGGCGAATATGAAAATTTCATTTTGAAACGAATTCGAAGCGAATATGTTGAAATATTCACGAATTCGAATCGAATATCGAATCGAATATCAAGTAAACTGAATTTTTAAACAAATATACAATGTAAAATAATTTACACTGTTAGGAACTTACCTTGAAGGCTAATTCTAAGTTGGGTAAAAAAAAAAAGAGAGTTTTGTCGTGATTTGCAAAAAAGGTTTTGACTGGAATTATTTGACAAATGTTGCAGCATCCAAAAATACATTTATTTTGAAATAGGCCTAACCAATAAAAAATCAGTGTTTAAACACTAAAATGTTTTATTGTTGAAGTAATGTTTTTACTAACACACAGCCTACAACTGTTATGTGAAAAGTATTTTTCACTGTCATTAAGGTCATGGACAATGAATCAACTTAAAATTTGAGAAGTTATGTTACTTAACTTACAAAATAATATACTTTTTTTACCACAAGACACACACATCATCTTAAATGCAAATAAATAAAACAAATAATTGAAAAGTAATCATAGTATGAACATATTTTTAAAATACACTATATATGACTCCAAAAACATATATTTCAACACATTCCTGATTCAAGATAAAAATGATTTAAAATAAGAAACTTAGAATAGAATTATTGTGTTTCGGATATGTAGATATGTGAACAATACTAAACTAGGTTACTTCATTAGTTTCAGTGTTCAAAGTTTTTGTAACACAAATTATTTTTTATACTTTTTGTTCAAATTGTCATGCAAAAATGTTAACTCTTGCACATCTTGAGCTGTCAGTGATTGACGGCGAGCTGTCACAACATTTCCAGTTGAAGAAAATACTCTCTCACTTGCAACACTTGTAGCAGGAATGCCTAAATATTTCATAGCCACTTCAGACAATTCAGGACATTTTCGTTTGCCCTCTTCTTTCCACCATAGGTAAGGATTTTTGTCTCTGGGTATTCTTGGTTCTTTGAGATAGCGGTCCACCTCATTAACATTTTCTAATGGTTCATTTGGAATTTCATCGAATGGTAACCATAAACCCGTACTTGGTTTTATTTCCTCATCAAAAATCTCTGTTTTGGGTTCATTTGGGCTTTGAATTTCTTTTGAAAGTGTAATTGAAGCTAGAGCAGTGTTGGTTAGTGCACGTTGAAATCTAGGATCTCACAGCATTTCTAGACAATACACTTCATCTGACTCGTACAGGCCAAACCTAGATTTTAGTGACTTGTCTAGACTGCGAGCGAATGTAATATCATCTTTCTTAGCTGCAATTTAGTTTACTAAATGTCCTCTTAAGCAGTGAAGAATGGGAATTACAAGAGATGATGTTTGATAGCTGTCTCCACTAATATCATTTGTCGCTTCAGCAAGTGGACCAAGAATTTCAATTATTCCTGCTACTTGTTTCAGTTCTGCTTGTGTTAACATATCTATGATATTGTCAGAGTTTGCAAGTTCTGCCGCAACAGCCTTCCTTAGTTCTTATAAACGCATCAACATATGATACTCGCTGCACCATCTTGTGTCAACATACTGGATTAGTTCAAGTGGCGGGAGCTTCATTTCTTCTATTTGATCATGTAACCTTTTCCGCGCTTGTGTGCTACGACTATAGTGTCCAACTATTGTTTTGGCTTTGCTAAGAAGAGAATTAACACCTGCACATTCATTTTTAGCGTCAGTTATAGACAGTTGCAAAGAATGTGCGAAACACTGTCGTGAAGTAAATAATGAACTAGCAGCTGCACGAAAATTAGCAGCATTGTCTGTGACACAATATATGGGTATGCTCTGATCAAGACTGATGCCCCATTCTTCTATCCCATCCTGCAAGTTTTTCCTTATGTTTTCTGCAGTATGAGCATAATTTAGTAACAAAGTGTTCATAGTAAAAGACACACACTCAAAGTCTGGCCTAAGATAATGGCATGTAAGTCTAATATATGGACGTGAGGTCCATGCATCAGTGGTTAAGGACAAAGAGACAACCTGAGTAAGATCGGAACTCAATTGAGCTTTCAGGCTGCCCTTGAGACTGTGTACAGAGCAGGTATGTGATTTCTAGGAAATGCATTCCTGCCTCGAAGTCTGTAGCCAGGCGCAGCCTGTTTCTTTAAGTTAACAAAGCCCTATTGTGTTCTACAAACTCATATGGTAAGTAGCACATAGGTATCATCTCAGCAACTGCCCTTGTAATTTTTTTGGCTGTGTGATTGTTGGGATCCATTTGTAAATTCCTCTCAAATACAGATTTTAGAGACAGCTGACGTCTTGCTTCTTTTTGTACAGTTACAGTATCAGGTTTTCCATGCCCTTGCAATTCATGTAATTGCTCCGGATATTGTTTCAGATGATTCTGTAGGGTTGTAGGGGTACCTAAAAGAATCACGAAATCTCAAAAAAATTCAGTTGGTTTTATAAAACCTAACAAACCCTAAAATCGTTTTTTTTTTTTTTTTTTTTTTAATAATTTATGAAGTACCTGTTGGAATTTTGAATATTTTCTTACATGTTTTGCATGTTGCTTCATTACCGCTGACACTTTTAGTGAAAAGTAACCAAATACTGCACCTGGATTTTTTGGCAGGTAGCCCAGTATTCAGACCTGAAGTGCTTGGCTCCATAAGTTAATTTTACGAAATTGCCAAAACAGTTTTCCAGGTTGTCTACTTCTACGTAGTGACATTCGTTACTTTGTATTCACGAGACGCTTATGGAAACCTACTAGGAATATTCCTGCTGGGTAGCATTGTTCACGTGACTGAGTCTACTCGCTGCAGAAGCGGTAGTTTCAGTCGCCAATCTGACAGACCAGTGTTATTACACCAGGTCAAAACAGTGCTGAATATCCTTTTGTGCTGATATAATATATGCACGTAGCATTAAAATTGCGTACTAGAAATAATAATTTATTCCATACCTGAATTATGTACTCTTGCAATATTCTTGCTTAATAAACTGCTCCAGACTTCTTTTTCAATAAAAATAATACAATCCGACATCGTATTTTCCGTGAACATGAATTTAAACCGTCTTACAATATATTCTCTATTATTTACACATACGGGAGTGTTTGTTTACGTTTTACGCGTGCTTTCCTTTGTATCGCCTGCTTGCTGCTATCTACACATCTCCCCAGCAAGGTAGATCTATGTGGATCTGGCGACGCGATAGAGTTGAACAAATTAAGATCTAGAGGGCCGGTTTAACTTTATCGCATGGCTTTTCCGACCGATTTACTCTCTATCGAGTGGATCCTAAGTAGTTTCCGTAAGTGCCTACTGATTTCGCCTGAATACCGCATATGGGCATGATCATTACGTGATCGACACACAACTTCGCTTGAGAAAATGTCAGTGGGCTAGCAGCATTACATATGTTTCCAACCGATCCGTCTCTCGTGTTGCGTAAATTTAAATTATTACTTTGAAGTGCATTAATAATTATGCACTGCACCGGTCCGTTTCCTTTGTGCATGTGCTATGACATGGTGGCTCCTGGCTGTATAGCTTGTGACTGAGGCCACTAGAAATGGCTCACTTGATGTAAACATTAGGCACGGCCTAATTTGTTTTCTTTCCAATTTCGTCGATACGGCTTGCATATTGCTTGCAATTACACGACCATTTATTTAAAAAAATATTCTGCTGTGTAATCTGTAATAATCACTGAAAGTTGTTTTCAGGCACAAATTGATATAGCAGACGTTGTTGCTACAAAAATTAGCAGCGTTTAACGAACGTTTCGAAGATAAAACATCTCGGACTCTAAATAAAAATTATTTAAAGATGTGGTTTTCCTATTGTTTGAATGAAATAAGTTGTTGACGGTTTAGTTTCGGCCGTTTTGGCTGCTTTGTATCTACGCTATTAAGGTTATGTTTTCATGGTCCACTAGCAAATGTGTGTGGTTACTGGTTAGTATAAAATAAAATCTTTGAACGTTTATAATAATGTAAATTCGACACCATCTTCAAGTTTTGGTCAAAAAAAAATTTTTTAAGTTGACTTATAACCATCAGAAAATTGTAGTATTTTTTTCGAAGTTCGAAGTAAAATTTTTATTTCGAATCTTCGCCCACCCGTAGAAGCTGCAACTGGTATGGAAGCATGTTACATATCTAAAATGCCATTTATAAGCGTGCATCAAACACACATGGAGACCACTTTACGAAATACACATTTTCTGCTGAATCTCTGCACACCAAATGGGAGTAGGATAAATAGTGAAGGGTGATGAGTAATGATCAAAAAAATTTCAAATACTGGATAAACGGATAAGCAGACGGCGGGTAATTTTAACGCTGTCGCGAAGTAAACCATGTCAGGCATAAAGAAAAGAAAATAAGTGGTCTGTCGGAATCCAGGTACAAATTATTTCGTCGTTAAAACTGTTCATATCAGTGTACTGATAACTGTTATCATAAAAATGCCAGATTAAGTGTTGGCCTTTCGCGATATAGAGGTGGTATCATTATCGTCGGACAAACGAAAGAGATAGGACTTAACTGATAAAATATGTGTTTACGCATGTATGTAATATATATATATTTATAATGTTTTTTGATGTTTATTATGTCTGTGATCTGGCTGATTTTCTCAACCCCAGATACTACCTACAAGTCCCAGGCGGGATGTACGCCCGTACGCCGAGCATTTGTAAATATACAAACACATTAGGTTGTAAGCATACTTATATAAGAACCGAACTAGTCCCAAATGTGTCCCTACGGTTACATGCCAATTATATCTCAAACACTTTTAATGTTAACCATTTGTAGTCCAATAGTCTGTCCGCACCCTTACAGTGCACTCACGGTAGTTAGGGTTAGTTCCATAGGACTAGAAGTCACAACATAAATATGACGGTCAAGCATACGCCTACCTATATCACAAAGATAAATTTTAAGAAAATTTATTAAATAATTTGGTCATGATTGACTAATATACAAAAAATCTGTTTATATTATTTGTAGGAGCTGGAAAATCATATTGAAGCATTAAACAAGTCAGTGAATAAATATTACTGCCCCTATAAAATAATGTCATAATTACTTGGAGAAGAATCCAGGTTAAGAGTTGCCGGCTACTATCGACAGTGAAAGAGATAAATATACAACGAAAAATTTTGTTGCTCAATTAAAAATTTCTACAACGTTTCCAATAAGCGAAAATAGAGAGTCATTTCATAAATAATTGGCAAGTTAAAACGTATACAATATGACGAATTTCTGTTTCCACAAAGTCTGGCAGACCAATTCTGCACAAAATTCTGTGGCCACATGGCATGCAAACGCGTGTTGACTTGTTTGTAAAACAAACTGAACATGTCGGGTCCTCTGCTCCTGCTTGGGTAACTCCTTCGTCTCTTTCGTAAGACAAACGCAGTTCTTGCTGCTGAATTATTATATCTTCAATGGGCATGAAAATTATTGTGTTCATTAAAGTGGGAGTTTGCCTGTAATCTGAGGATGGTAGTTGATGCAACACTGAAACTAAACAAAAAAAAACATCAACAATTGAATGATTTAATAGTTTTAATTATGAACCTATACAATATTGTTTAAGCAATAATTAATGTCCAAACAACTAATTTTAGACCTTCCTTTCTCACATTCTTAATATGTGCTCTTATCATTTCAGTTGAAGTTTAGTGTAAAATGGAAAGTTTCAGTGAAAAAAAAAAAAATGTTGTTGTGGCTACAATACATTTTGTCAATAAAAACCTCATGAAATATTTGTTAATATCCACAAAAGTATTTTGTGAAATCTATATTGACCAAATTAAATTACAAGTACCACAAAACCCATTTTTTTCCTTGCAGCATAATTTAATATTGCTGAAACCAGACAAGTTACAAAACCCAAAAGTTCCAGGAACCGGTTTACGGAATTTGTTTTGTGACTTGTCGGGCTATAAACAATATCGTCACAGTTACATAACGCCAATCTTTTTTAATGCAATAACGACAGTCTTCTTCAGTTACTTATTATAAAAAATAATGCATACAAAGGTTGGAATCACCATATTAGGTCGGTCAAGCTGTCGTATAATGGTTAAATTGTAATTAAATAATATGATCAGACAGACAACCAATATGTCTAAATGAAGAGCCGGATTTCATTCGACTGAGCCAATTGCAGTAACCTTGTTGCAACACCACACGTCTGTGATTTGCCGGTAGAATCTCAAGGCTCGTGAGAGTTAAAATATCCAATCACTGACCACGAAGCAGAACTGCAGATGTGCACGCAAGGCACAGAAACAAAGTGACGCAAAATCCTTTTCGCGAAAAACAAGGGTCCCTATATGAGTGAACATATACAGGGTGTCCCTGAATAACGTTTACAACCTGCTGTAGCGTTGTGGACGACGTTGAGACGAGTAAAATGATATAGGACACTTAGGGTCACAGAGGCTGACAAATGCCTGAAAAGTGATGCACAAGATTGTGATCTGTACTGAGGTACACATTTTGTTCTGACATAGCAACAACGCACACTTTGCGAAGTCTACCAG
>PNEQ01125963.1:0-22883 GCA_003012365.1 Medauroidea extradentata | reverse complement strand
CCCTCTGTACACTGCCTCCTCTGCACCCCTCGCCTACATACACACAATCAATACACACATACAGGGCGGGGCTTAAGCTCTCAGCCAATCACAGACCTCATGGCACTTAGGTACTATTCGTACCAAAAGACCCCTACAACCAATCACAGCTCAGGACACGCCCCCCTAGACAACGTCTTGGCCAATCAGAGGCCTTGCTGCAGGCAGGGGAGGGGGCGGGCATGTTAACCATATGCAGGTTAGGCCGGTTTTGCTCCCTGTGGGGCAAAACGCCCATGCTCCCCATACTATTAACAAGTTGACTGTGATGGCAAATACACTTCACACATCAGAGGCGTGCATGGAGACGTCCACAGAACTTTCCCTTTGTTCAAAATGGCAGTGTGGGTCCAGCCACTGCACCCACCTTTCCACCTTGCGAATAACTTGTTCATCACGCCTTAGTTCGTAGGAGATACAACTTACTCAGTTTCGGTAAATGATGATCTCACCTTTAGCTCGATTAATAAGCTCCTTAGTTGTGGATCGTAGCTGGCTATCTGGATGGAGATGGAAAACTGGGCAGTCTACAAACTTGCTGGGAACAGGCGTCACACTGAACACATCTTCGTCACTGACCCACAGAAAGTGTTCAAGTCCATTGCAGAATTCGAGATGATCTGGAAGACCAACAGGCATGTAGTGCACCTGGCGAAAACCAACTTCCGCATCGATGTAGTCGTGGAACTCTTCTGGACGAAATCTGGTGTCCATTGTTTACAGGGGCTGTGAGTATCGTAGTTCAGGCGCGAACAGGTCAGGTCCTGCTCACACGACTCGCAGCCATGTTCAGGCTTGTCGAACTTTGTGTTCAAGTAGTGAAGCGACGGACACTCGTACGTAGTTTCCAAGTCTATGATATTAACATTTTCATTACAATAAGTACTTAGCCATTTTTTCTGTTCCACCTCAGCAACAAAGACAACTTCTTCATCACCTATAATTTCAGTTGATATGTCTTTAATTTTCTCATAATCCTCATATCCATCTTCCCAGTGTAGTACATGATAATTTTTTGTAAGCCATTTATTGGTGCGTTTACTTTTCTTATCCAACAATTTCCAGTGAAATGGTGGCAGGAAGCTATGCGTTGTCACTTTTCCATCCTGGTATGCTATGCTAACCTCTATAAGAATATATCCGAGTTGAGAATGGAAGCCATGGATGCTTGCATACATGTTGACGTCCAAGATCGAACTGAGCTTAAGTTAGTATTTTCACGACATTATCCCTTGCTTTATATGTTGCCAAATGGTCGTGGATAATGAGAGCGTAGGCCTGTGTGCCGGCAGGTATATTCTCTGCTGTCATTTCAATGCGACAATCAATTACACCTGTGTTTATACGATCGTCTTGTTTACTTACGTCAAATACAAGGGCGGGGCACTGTTCATAAACTCTTGTGGATCGAGTGTGGTCGAAGCTTCGTGTCCATAGCATGATTTCTGGAAATCTGCAAATATTTGGTATGCCAACATGAAAGAACCATTACTGAAATTCGCATTCAGGTCCACGTACGGAAAACTTTCAGATTTCAAATAAACTTTGGCATTCTTATATTGATGTGATCAAACTTTGAGCGATCTGCACTTGCAGTATTCTGTCTTCCGGTCTGGAATGTCAGAATTATGTAGCGTGGTTTTTCCGTTGCAAATGATGATTTAACATTCCAATTCACGTTTTGAGACTGAGTAAGGGCCGGGCAAGTTTCCAAGCTCCACGAGCAGAAAGCTACGTCAATATTCCTTCCTTTCTCGACAAACTTGAGCAGTTTAATTCTCTCTTCCATCTTTACTTGAACATGTGGCAGCAGCCACTCTATCGACTGTAAAGAGAGTGTTGTGACCTCTGGGTTTTCTGAAGTATCCAGTAAAGCATTCGTCTGAGTATTGGCTAAAAGTATAACCAACTCTTGTTTAGAATTCACTATAATATGCTTGTAATCTTCGGCGAATCCCAGCAACGAGGAAAGGCGTACACGTATTTCAAATCTTCCACCTTCGTACACAGGGACTTTATAATTTGGTTCGATTCCCCATCCGGCCATTTTGGCTGCGGGTAGTTGGTTGCGTGTTAGAGACAGATAGTTCTTCATAGTAGCAGTAATACCTACATCTCGTGTCTCATCAACCTCGGCACCATTCAGTTCATAAGCTATTTTATTAATCATGTGAAGTATTCCATTTCTAATTATCTTGGTGGTTATAGGTAAGACATTTGCAGCCTTTATTGTAGTGCCTCTGAATCTCAAGTATAAGTTGCATGGTAAAGTATAAATGTCTTGGTTTTGCACCGGTATTCGAACCTCAGGCGACAGCTGGTATGGTACAGGCAGGTAAGGCCAATAAGCATGGAATTCAGTCTTTGTAATGGAATCCTCGTAACTAACGGGCTCGTCTACATTCAGTATTTCACCTTCCATTCTTCTTGACTTTAAAGCCTAGACTCTTTAAGAACACAATATTTTTAGGTGTTAACACACTAGTTGCTCGTGACAAACTGATCTTTGGCTTGGTGGGGAGACTTGTTTTTATCATTTTTTTTCTAAAACTCAGGCCCATCTTTCTTCAAGTGTAGACGCAATGTAATTTCTTCGTTTCTGAAATTAATTAGTTAATCATCCTGGTCGACTATACGAACAATAACTTCCTGTACGTACTTTTATATGATTAGCGTATAAATTAGATTTTTCGGGACTTCTACCAGTTTGAATCCAGGTGGAACAGTCGCTGAAAACTCGTGAAGTGTATGGTTCGGTTTACCATTTAGATATGAGTCTGTTACAAGATTGCAGTTTACTCTTATAACATTCACTGAGAAAATGTTTACAGGTAGTGTTGACTGGTGTACTTTTCCGCTCTCATACACATTTTGTTCGAATCCCAGCATGGATGCTAGAGTATCTATCTCGGTACAGTCAATATCTTCGCTGCATAAAATTTCACTTTTCAGAGTGTTTGGATTTCCTCGCAAAACAAAACTCACACCAGGACGTAATGCTTGCTTGATGTATGCTGCAATATCTTCGATCTATACGATCCTGTAGGCACAGTAACCTTTTCAGTGATGTAATTTTTTACGTAGCGAAATTTGCAGTTTGAACTGTCCACATTAGGTACAGAGTAATAAGTTTGGAAATCTATTAGTGCCACTGACCACGAACCTTTTTAATCCAGAGCTGGAAAATGCACGGAGCGCAGCTCTGAGCTCTTGCCCGTCAAGATCAATGTTACGGACATGACTGATACAGTGTAGTGCTTGTGCCAAACATTTATTAATCACTAATTAAGAACTGAAAACATAAATGACCGCAGTTCCACTGTCTAGGTAATTGCTCGTTAAAATAACTATAACTTAGTTCCATCCCCTTAAAATACTTGCGCACTTCTATGGGCGGGTGAAGGTTTCCAAAACTGTCATAGTAATCAACACAGTTTTCATATTTTCGATAACTAACCCAGTGAGTTCCTCGGCCATTAGCCGAATCTAAATTTATGATTCCATATTCGTTACGTCTTGGTTTTGATGGTAGTTTGTCTCTCATGAACACACCCCTGTTTGTAATTTTCTAGCAAACTTTATTAAATCTAGGTTTGTTAGTGGTCGATTGGGTAGTTGGTTTAGGACTGTTTCCTTCTATTTCTGGTTCTTTTTTTTTTTCAGACATCCTCCACGTACAGGTTATGGTCTTAGGTAAAGTTCTTTCCGTTTTTTGACCCTAGTGCAATAGCTTCCATTTGCTAGTTGTGACATTGAAGTTCTTCCAACTACTTACCTTGGTTTTTCGATGTATTTACTGCTCTGGCAATACCGCTAACGCCACCAATCAGACCTCCTAGTGCTGCCAAGCCAGGCAGGAGTAGAGGCAGGAAGCCTTCTTGTTTCTTGCTTGCTTTCTTCTTCTTTCTCGACTTTTACTTTTCATCTGACTGATTATGTTTTTGTCAGACTATTTGGATGTATGATTAGATTTAATTCGAGTGTTTGTAGGAGTGGTTAGAACACACACATGTAGGTGGGGCCTTAAGTGTGAACTACAAGCTTCGCTAAAACTCTAAAGTGTTCATTTGTTTCAGGCCATGGCATCTTGTGTTATTATTTATTTATATATATTTTTTTAGATTATGGTAAGAGTTTACACACTTTTTTTTAGCATCAACTCGTTCATGGGATGTTCAGTCAAAAGTCGATAGTATTTCAGTGAAAAACTTTGGGGGACAAGATGGACTGCTAAACATGAAACTGTAAAATCAATGATGGCTAATGTAGATAAGATTATTTGGATCGCTCGAGGCACTCAGTAGTCCAGAAGAAAATATGAATACAAGAGTTCCAGCTCAGGTCTTGATGCCTGCCATTTGTGGTTTCTCTTTCCTAAGTACTATCTTTATTTTTGGAACAAGGCATTAGACGGGGTTTGTCGTAAGCACGGTCGTAGAAGAACAGGTTTGGACACTCGCCTATCTAACAATGTATTTTGCTTGACCCCCTTGTTGTTTGGTTGTAGTTCGTCAAGTTACCGAGAACGTTGTACTTTTTGGCGCTGTATTCCGGGCGGTCGGACTCAAACTCCGCCCACTTTTTTCCATTGTTAACATTATAAAGTAAATAAAGATTGCTGGAGCCACGATTTAAAATTGTGAGCGAAGAAAGTGTTTCATAAATTGATAAAAAAAATACGTATTGATAAATTGTTTATCTTAGTGGGAGGGAAGTGGGCAGAGTTTACCTCGGCCGCCCGGATTACAGCACCAAAAATTTATAGCATTATTGGTAACATTGTGAACTACAGCCAAACAACAAGGGGGTAAAGTTTCCAGGCGAGTGTCCAGACAAGTTCTTATACGGCCATGGTCATAAGCAAAAGTACCATGCGAACAGCAGAGATTGGCTTGAAGATGTATATTACAAATTAAATCATTAAAACATCAAAACACTTTTTGGGGATAAAAATAGTAATTACATAAACGAGAACGTACTCCTGTATACAACTGATATGCGTGACAAAACGAAAATTTCCATAGAGAGAAAACAACTATAAGTTTCCATTGAGAAAAAATAAATAAAAAATCTTAGAGCATAGATAACATATTCATGCTCTAAGTAAAAAATCAAAGATGTTAGAAGGTTAAAAAAATTATTCTACGAGAAAAAGCTGTGGAACTCTGCAAGAAGAGCTTAAAAGTGCCATGTTTGAGTGTATAGATCGATTCTACACAGAATTATACGTTCAGACTTTGGTAAAAGTTCTGTGCTCGCTGTTATTCAGAGAGACAATTTGACTGATGCATCAAAGGTGTGAAATGATTCATTTCTTCTCAACCTTTCCCAAAAATTTGACGAATTCTCAACATCAATGTAAGAAATTGTTACTGAGATTGATCGACTAAGCAGACACCTACAAACAGCTAGAGTCACAAAATAAAAATAATAGAGTAGACAGTGTTGCATTTTTGTTCTGTTTATTGTCGATTTTAACTTTTCAGAATCTGTACGAAACTTGTCACTAGCATTTCATACACTTATCTATTAATAAGAACTAACAAAATATACCGTCATTCGACATTGACTCAGTCACAGTTGTCAAGCACTTTCTTTACAGTCGATTAAATGTGAAGTAGCCGAAGAAATTAATTAGAATGATAATTATAATTCTGAAGTTAGCAGAAGCAAATGTTCGTAATTAGTATTTTTATATTAGTGCTTCAAAATTAAACCCATATCCACTGTTATTAGCTTTACCATTTCTGAACATTAATTGTGTACCTAAAATATTGTTTTCTGTTGATATATGTAGCGTAGACACTTATTTAATTACAAGAAAATGTTTAATAATCCAGTTATTCACGCAGCCAGTTCGTAATAAGCTTATAAAAATTTTTGTAATTCAAAATAATAATATTGTATATCACGTTTTTAGAACGGGCTTAAAAGTATACTATAAATTCTTATAAGATTTAAAACGAAAAAAAAAATGGGTGCATTCAATAGATATTTGATTCACGAACTGTTGTGTGAGATTTCTCAACGACAGCTACTCTTTACATTTCTTACTATCACTGGCGCATGTATCATTCACCTAAGTCACTAACAATCGTATTGCACTGTGAACGATATGTACAGTGGTACGAGTTTTCTCAATGACAGCTACTCTCTGTGCTCGTTACTCTTACCTGTTGCATGTACTCTTAGTTTTTTATTTTTTTATATTTTTATTTTACAAGTATTGCCGTATGAAAAATTGTTTTATACATTTAGTGAGTATAAAAACCGTGGCATAGAAATTATTTTGCATTATAATCTTCCTTTTAGTCTTGTAGGTGTGGAATTTTGCAATCAATTCTGAGCTGTTTACAGTTTAAAATATCTAGCTCATCAAAGAGTTACTTTAAAATAGATTGCAAAATTTGTACCAAAACGACAAACAGACAGACAGCCAAGAAAGCTAGTGAGTAAAACCCTATACATATACAATTGTCGGTAATATATTGTATCACTGTGCACCGAACAGCAAGTTGATAAAAATGTTTCAATAAAATAAAGAGTTTTTATCTACACATAAATATTTAATCGGTTAAGAACAACGAAGGCAATGAAATTTTGGGGAAAGGATCATATGATGCGCAATTTGCATTTGGAAGTGGGGGGGGGGGGGGTAACACCGGGTGTTCGCCCCGGGTACCAAAAAGGGGTCGGTACGCTACTGGGGGCGATTACTGTTTACATACTTTTCAGAGATATTATAATACGACATCCCACAGAGCTTCTCAAGGGAGGAATTTAGGACGACGCAAATTCGTTCTCCGAAGAGTTTTCTAGGTTGTGTAATCATCCATGCACTTTTCGAGTAGCTATTTGGGACTACGTAGGGAGATCAATCATCGAAGCTCATGAAATGTCCGTAAATATCCATCCACACAGGACATCCCGAGAATTGTATGAGGCGGACTTTCTGTGTTGGCTAGGTACAAATTACAAAAGTTTCTTACCTATTGTCAAAGTAATGATATTATCGCTAAAAATAAAAATTAAAAAACTTCGGCAGACATGCATTGTTGACCAATTTGTAGGACAAACTGATCTTCTGACTTGCACTGACTGGTTTACGAGACACGGCTGTACATGCAGTGCTAATCGACCTTTCCTCTCGTACTTCCTTCTTCCTCTTCTTACCAATCTTTAATTTTACTTGACCACTTCAGTTGCATCTCATTTGTTTTTAGGACTCGACACATTTTCTTTCTGCGAAATTTGCGAACTGATTTGAAAAATCATATTTGAATATTAACAACAAAAGCTAACGTTGAGACAAGCAAACACAGTTATTATTAATTAGTAGTACGCCCGGGGCTTTACTCGCGTGTATTACTCACAGCAGATACCTCTAGGCAGTTCAGTCATCAAGTGTTATGCTAGTTGAGTTAACTCTGCAGTAATATAAGTAGCTATGGCTGTCCACGCGAAAAGCTGTCTTAAGTTCGCCCTACCACTAACAGCGACTTAAACTGGGCCTTATTTATAACACTGCAAAGTTGACGTTGTGTGGTAATTACGGACTGTTAAATGTAAGAGGTTAATCGAATGAAATACGTAGTTTACGTGGTATTAGGACTGATTTCCCTAGAGCACAACCATTGGTGATGCTGCCCTCAATAACATATTTGTTTTTCAAAACCTTTACTTGAAGTTAAGTGGCATTAAGGAATTTTGGCGGCATAATGTTTCGCTAAAATATAAACGTATTAGGTGCCCCACCCTTGAGGTTAGTGAGATGGTGTATGAGGGCTGGTTATGTTAAGGAACTTCAGTAGATAGCGGACTGCTTAAAACATTTTCATCACTTTTCAACGACTTCATCCAAATTTCACTAGTTTCATCTGCCTTGCAGTTTTTTTTTTTGTGTCAAACCTGCACGTCTGCACAGCCTTTAAAAGAAATTTCAGCCCAGAACATCCCGAACAACAGATCGGAGCAACAAACAACTGCACCACATAATGTCGAAATTACTTTAAAAAAATTTATAATTTAAAAAATATTAATTTTCTGGGATCATAGAGGCTGTACAACGCCGCTTCTCGATAGAATTGTAGAATGCAACTCCTGTATAATTTAGTTCTCTCTGGTCGCACTTGCTTTTCGGATCGTCTGCCTTGAAAGTTCACAAACAAAGTTTTCCATTTAATTAAGTGATCTAATAAAATAAAATAACTTGCATTACTATGATTAGTTACTTACGTAAGATCATTCTGACGCGAATACCACATCAATATCTCTACTGGTTAGACAGGTATCATTGGCTGATAGAAAAATAATTTAGAAAATTCTTAATTTCACACCTTAAATAGTTGTTCAAGTATCCAAGTGAAGTAAAAATGACGACGATAGCTCATTCAGTCAAAGAAAAATCGATCATTTATAAAAACCACGTATCACTCCTGAGAGTTCGAATTTTGAAAAATCATAAAATCTTTTTTCGGTCATTTACGTAATCATCATTCTGAAGCAAAAGTAAACTGAATATCTCGTTGGGATCGATATATATCGACGGTTTATCTCAAACAAATTCCAGATATTTTCACCTCCTAAGAGAAGGAATTTCGAAATACCTTTGCGTCACGTTTTAGACTACTTAACTGGGGTCTCTTGGACGTGAAAAACACGACAATAGCAGATGTTTCGACAATTATTTAATAACACATTTCATCACTTTTCACCTTCCTAGGTGGGGAATTCCGAAAAGTCGTGAAACCACTTTTCAGGTATTTGAGTAAGCATCAATCTGAAACAAACATCACGTCGTTATATAAAAATAGTGTGAATCGAAAATACACTTTACCCTTTATTTTTAAAACCTTTGGGGCTAAATTTGGAAAATGTATTTCTATGGTATTTTGGATATTTACAAAAGCATCAATATAAAGCAAAGAGCACTTCGATATCTCGATTGGTTTGATAGATATGGAGGAATAATCTAAAACACATTTCGCGTATTTTCACACTTTTAATCGAAGAATTTCGAAGCGTATTTAGAGTCCTGTCATAGACATTTGTAAACGTAACCAATTGAAGTAAAAATCACGACGATAGTCAATTCGTATTTCCGTGATATAAACGATTCATAACAAACACATTTCCTCCCTTTGTACTTCTTGGGTGTCGAATTTCAAAAATCCTAAAACTATATACTTTTTGGGTATTTACGTAAGCAACATTTTGTAGTGAATACCAACTCTCTATCCCGAGGGATTCAATAGGTATCGATAGTTATTCGGAAACACATTTAAGGTCTTTTCTCCCCTTAAATGTTCAATTTCAAAAAATTCTGAAATTGGCTATTACGCATTTTTATGTGTGTCCTATTAAAGTAAAAATCGTGATGATAGGCGTCGGGGTCGAGATCTAGCGACGTTTCTATAGAAATACATTTCACCCCTTTTCATCCCCTTAGAGGTCGAATTTCGAAAAATCCCTTCTTAGTGCTCGCCCTACGACCTCTGGGGAACGCACACAAAAAAATTCACGATTCTAGGTCCAGTGGTTTGGGCTGCAGTTAGATATGTCAGTCAGTAAATCAGTCAGTATTAATTTATATATATACAGAGATAGCAGTCTCCCGCGGCTTTGCTCGCAAGTATTATTCATAACCGATAATATTTACATTAGTTGAAAAAACCTCTTTGTACACAAGATTGGTACTTCAGTCATCATGTGTTAGAAAGACAAACCTGCAAGTTGAGCTGCAACTCACGACGGTAGCGCGTTCAGTTGAAACAAAATCGATCATATATTAACAAACACATATGACCCTGCACAGTACTGACAGTTCGAATTTCGAAAAATCTAAAAACCATTTTGCGATTATTTTTGTAATCATCATCCTGACAGAAAAATCAACTGTATATCTCGACGGGTTCGATAGATATCGAGGATTTATCTGAAACACATTACAAGTCTTTTCACCACCTAAGAGACAAAATTTCGAAAAACCCTTAAATCACATTTTAGACTACTTTACTGCTGTGTCTTGAACGTGAAAAACACGACGATATCCCGCTGGGTTCAAGATCTATCGACGATTTATTGCTAACACTTTTCACCCCTTTTCACCTCCTTAGGTGGCAAATTTCGAAAATTCCTGAAATTACTTTTCAGGTATTTGAGAAAGCATCAATCTTAAACAAAAATCACGTCGCTATATAAAAATCAATGGAATAATAAATAAATAAATAAATAAATAAATAAATATATATATATATATATATATATATATATATATATATATAGTGAATCGAAAACACATTTTACCCTTTTTTTTTAAACCTCTTTAGTGCCGAATTCGGAAAACATGTTTTATTGGTACTTGGGATATTTACAAATGCATCAATTTAAAGGAAAGAGCACTTCGATATCTCGATTGGTCCAATAGATGTGGAGGGCTAATCGAAAACACATTTCACGTAGTTACACCCCCTTAATTAAAGAATTTCGAAACGTCTTGGAGTCCTGTCGTAGACATATGTATACGAAACCAATTTAAGTAAAAATTACCACGATAGCCAATTGTGTTTCAAAGATATAGACGATTCATAAAAAACACATTTTTCCCCTTTTTACTGATTACGGGTAGAATTTCAAAAAAACACTTTTTGGGTATTTACGTAAGCAATATTTTGAAGTGAATGCCAACTCTTTATCCCGAAGGATTCGATCGATGTCGGTAGTTAATCGGAAACACATTTAAGGTATTTTCACCCCCTTAAATGTTGAATTTCGAAAAATTCTTAAATTGGCTATTATGCATTTTTATGAGTGTCCTATTAAAGTAAAAATCACGATGATAGGCCGTCGGGTTCGAGCTCTATCGACGTTCCTTCGGAAATTCAATTCACCCTTTTTCACCCCCTTAATTATCGAATTTCGAAAAAATCCATTCTTAGTGCGTGCCTAAGGGGCAAGGGGAAGCTTCCCTCATAATTTCATGGTTCTAGGTTCAGTGGTTTGGGCTGTGCGTTGATGAGTGAATGAGTGAGTGAGTGAGTCAGGACACTTCATTTTATATATTAAGATTATATACCGTCTGTGAGCAACTCTGCAATTGACATATATTATGCCTAGAAGCAAGCTGCACTGTGAACCTAATACATTTTGTATCTGCAATGAGTTAATTGACTCCAATAGGTTTCGTTAATACTCTACAACTCTTGTCTGGAAAATTTTCCCATATTATCAGCCATTTTGATTGAAATTGCGTATGACATCATGACATTGAAAACTTGAAAACATTTTTTCTTAGCTCATTAAATGGAGTAATACGTGTGTGAACGTAAAATGTATGTATATAATCAGCGTGGAAGCTACTTCAATAACAAATATGCAGAATAAAAGTATAACTCAAAATGGTCAGTAGTTTGATTGCTACGTAATTTTTCTCAAATACAGGTGACATTCCAGCCTGTCCGCTTAATTTTTCAAAATGCCTTAAACTCGACGCGGGATTTTTTGGGACTTTTAGAGGATGTTCAGGAGATATGTGAAGGTTCTGCTTTGTTTTTTTTTATGTATAGGTTTGAGTAATGTCTTAAATACATTAATGTCATATAATACAACCGATATTACTTTAGGATTCGCTCTTGAATGTGATATAATTTGCTGAATGATAATTTTGTCGGCTTCCTAATCTGTCGAGTACAGATACACTTGATTGTGGACGACTCTGACAGCTGATAATTGAATAGATGTGTTGTCGAAACCAGTAATAACAAATTTATTTATTACATGTTAGTCAGATGCTTTGTTACAATGAAGATCATCACAAATTAATCCTATAGTATGTTTTTTTTTTGTTTTGTTTTCAGTAACAGACATTACAATTTTTAGGAGGGTGAGGGGAAAGTGGTGAGTGAGAGATTTCGAACAGCGCAGTGAGAGGTGACATGAGGTGAGTACGGAGAAGCGAGAGATTCCCGAGAAAACCCGCCGACCAGCGGCATCGTCCGGAACGATTCCCACAGCCAGGAATCGAACCCGGATCGCCTTGGTGGGAAGCGAATGGTCTGACAATTCGCCCACTGTGGGCCCCGGGGAAAGTGGTGTATGTTCTGTGAGTGTATACACTAAATTAGCAGGTGAAGATCTTGTTCCTCTTGCTGCAGATTTTGTACAGTAGTAATAGTACCGACTATATATTAGGTACACCTCATTGGTCTCCAGCTCGCGTTTAAGTATTGTGGCTGTCCCTTGGTTTGGCTAGAGAGCAGCCCACATAAAAAGGTCTACCATCGTTCATGATTATATTGCGCGTGGGAATCGTTCTAATAGACAGACCTGTAACATATTTCTAAGCACTAATTTTTGCCTTAGATATTAGCATTTTTCCTTCCTTATAAACATGTATGTTGGGAAATGTGGAAACTCATGATCAAGTGTTCTGCTGATATTTAGACCACCAGAATTGGCCTGGCTCACAATATATTTTGAATACATTATGTTAGGATCTAGTATGGCTGTTGCACTGTTCACTTTTTTCTCTTAGCCCAGAAAACAACTTGTTTTTTTTATGATCATGGAAAACTCTTCAAGCTGAATTTTTCCGAATTTTTTTAAACTATAAAGAATTATCTACATTAATCTATGTTCGGGAAACTTTTCTAATTTCTACATTCCATAGTCCATCAGCATATTGGGTTCTATTAAGAGGGTCGATTGATATTTCTAGTTCCTGTCAAATTCCTTTTATTTATCAATCAAAATTCTACCCTTTACTTCCAATTTGTGTGTCATCTAAAATATGAATTTAGTACCTTCAAACATTTCGAACAAGGCATTTTTTAACTGGCATGAAATAAGAACATTAGGATTCCAGGTTTTCAGTCCTTAGGTTTTAAGGAAATTCCAATGAAAGATCCTTAACTATGATAGTACTTCACAAAAGTAGTCTTGATGTACATGTCACTCCAAATACCAATCCATACTCCTGGATAGTGTTTCATTGTGTGCTGACTTCGATAATGTACTGACGAACTACTGCAGGCAGTGCAATCATTGACCGATGGTAATACGTTGCATACTGAACATAGTGTACATGTCCAGCAGAAAATAAGTAAGGCCAAATTTCTCTTAATACTTCAATATGCATCCAGTCTCCTTACGTTTCAGCTCTTAAAAACTCCATAATAACGAAAACTCAGTTGATTAGGATTTTAACCCATAGTTAAGATGGTCTACTTTTTGACGTCAATTAGTTGAGTATGTTAAATATCTGGATTTTGCTTATGATATCATTATCATTAAGTGTCTGTCTGTAAACCTTTTCAGCTAGTAGGCGAAGAGCTGGAACGTTCAGTGGGAACTTCTTCCCCAAAACAATTTTTAGTACTACACCAGAGAAAATATCACTGGAAATTTCAACAGGACCACTCCCAGGCATAAAACTGTGTTGTATCCATTGAATTCAGGACACCTTGTGTTAGTAGTTACCCCCTTCATAAACCCAAGTTCCAGTATGCGATTTATGTCTCTGAAATATTACTGTTACGTTCTGTGGATTCTTGTTGGACAAGAAACAATGCAAGTGAATGTGTGGTGTGTTTGTAATTTTGTGAAGAATTGTCAACATCAGAGTTATCTGCAACAACTTGAACTTCGCCATGTACTACATCCAATATTACAGAGTTCTACGTGTCTTCTACAACTGCTCTTGCTGATAACTTCTTGAACCTCAACTCCTCATCATTAGAGAATGTGATTCCGAAATTGTTCAGCAGCTGTTGTATAAGAAACTTAGTATCGCGAAGGACGATGCCTAAATCTGTTTGCATATTCACAGGAATGTTTTTATTGCGCATGTAACAACACTGAAACTGCAGGTAGTTAACTATTCAGTTTTCATAAATACTACTTAGCAACTTCATTAAGCATAAGTCACTTCTTCTGGAGCAATGTCAAAATTGACGTTATATCTGTAATTCAGTCTTTCCTTTGGAAGAAATTGTAGGCCTATTTATTTTATTACTGCCGTAGTTACTGTTAAACTGGCATTCTTAATACATTGTTCTTGACTGGCCACACATTTTAGAATATGCTTGCTGTGGTTCGAGAAAAAATTCCTTTGTCAACACCCGGGGAACTCAAGTCAACGACATCTCTTCTAAATTTCGCTCATATTCCTTTGACAAGATCTTTCCCATCATTTTGCTGCTATATTTGATGTAATTGTACATGTTTACACAATGTCTATCTGTTATGCGTCCCTTCAAAGATGACAACATTTAATGATACATCTTTTTCACCTTAACAGCTTTTTGACCTTATAGCAAGTTCTATAAATGTTGGTGACGCAGTTTGACCTACCGTTAACATGGTAGCTGTCTGCGGCGTGAAGGTCACTCAGTGATCCCAAAACACTTATCCGTACACTGTACGCCCATTCATCTTTCTGTATATGACACTTCAAGAATATAACGTTTGAATAACTTTTTTCAAGCCATCTGCTTCAGCTTCTTTACTGACGCAATGGATTTTTTTAATCGACTTCAAAAATAGGAAGAGATAATAAATTCAGTTGTATTTTTTTATGTTTGTTACCTCAGAAAGCCGTAATTTATAAACCGATTTGGAAATTTCATTTTTTGTCGGAAAGGGGATATTTACAAGTACGTCCCATCTTAATTTTATTGGCATTGGACCTTGGATTTCCAAGATACACCAGGGAACTCCTCAAAATAGAATCGGAGTGAGCGAGAGATTTTGGTCAGCTCTTAACATCGAAATCTTTAGCGCAGGTGAGCGGTGACATGAGGTGAGTATGGAGTGGCGCCGGAATGAAAGGGCAGGGGAAACAGGAGATCCCCGAGGAAACTCGCCGACCAGCGGCATCGTCCGGCACGATTCCTACATGCGAAAATCCGGGGACGGACCCCGCCGGGAAAAATCGAATACGAACTGGACAGTGATAAACATTTTGGAAGGTAGTCTGTGTGACAATCAAAGACTAGATAGGTACCTAACTATGGTCAAGGACTTTCTAAACTGACTTGGACTGCGAAGGTACAACCGAACTCCTTAATAAAAGACAGCTCGAATATGGAAGGCAGGCACCGGAACTCCATAAAAAATCAAGAAATAAAAAATTTTAACAAAAAATAAAATTGGCTTCAAAAAAATATACTCTAAAAAATTCACTAAAAAGTAATATATAATTACGTTATTTTTAGACTGCTTAGAATACAATCAATTTATTAGGACAGTAATATACAATTATTGTTATTTTTTGAGTCGGTGCCAGCCAAGTTTTTAAGAAATTTCACGAAATTTCATAAAATTGGCAATTTTTTAAAAAAACTTACGTTAATTCGATAATGTAACATTACGTAATTAAACCAGGTTCTCCCCCTCCCAGCCCCGTCGTTTACGCCCGCCGCTGCACCTCGTGCTGTTCAACACCGCGCGACTGCTGTCTTCGTGTCGATTAAGAAATACTAGCAGCCAATGTTAAATTTCATTAACTTGTATGTATACCTACACTACTTCGTTACACGTTTGTTGACTCCAGAAGTAACAATAATTGTATATTACTGTCCTCACAAATTGATTGTATTCTAAGCAGTCTAAAAATAACGTAATAATTTTTTGACTTTTTAGTGCTTTTTTTTTTTTTTTCAGAGTAGATTTTTTTGAAGTCGTTGTTATTTTTGTTAATTTTTTTTACTATTCCTTCCATACTTTGTGATCTTCATCGCAAACAAAAAGGTCTTTCATTAAGAATAATTTATTTTAATTTTTAGTCGATCATTTTTGAGATCTCAAGTGGACTACTTCTTGATGCTTCCTCTTGTAATAATGTTCCAACTGTGTTGCTGAACAGTATGTTGATATGTTGATACACAACTCTTGAGGCATGTAATAGTCAACTCACTGGTTTCAACTATTTAACTGTTTGTAGATATCTTATTTCTTTTAAAACCGTATTTCCGTGTAATTGTCACAATTGAATTTCCAACAGTAAAGACAATTTTCTACTATTTTATTCTCTATGTTACTTCATATCACACCCGCAAAAAATGAAATTAGTGTTGGTCTACTAATCAAATAATTCATGATCCGCAAAACAATGTTCACGTCACGTCAAATATATCTGAAACAGTTGAAGTTTTTAAAAATGTTTATCTATCACTAGGTCTACATTAAAAATATTCAGCAGACATATTTGTATTGAATATATCATTCAATAATTTCACACCTTATCTTGGAACATATTTGGATTCAGCAGCCCCAATAACATATAATTCGATACTGAACACGACCTACTAATTTTTTTTATTAGGCCTACATTAAAAAATATTACACCATCTTAGACGCCTTATTGAATATATCAAAATGCTCAACAGGTGGCCGATGTCATCTGGCATGTTCTGTAGTAAGACATTAATATATTTAATTTGAGGTCAAAAACAGAACTACAGATATATTTGTTAACTTTTATCCCAAACCTGCCTCGCACCTGGGTCTTACTCGTCCGTGATCTGGGTCGTTGAGACCCCAGCTAAGGCACTAACCCCAGCTGTTGACGTCACGAACAACGTGTTGAAACTTGCTCAAGTCTTATCAGCAACGAAGACAAAAACTTTATTTAATAATCGCTAATACTGTATCGATTTTGTGAAATTATTACATAAGTAACATAATAAATACTCGCTCTATTCAGAGTGTCCCAAAGTCCGGTCTCATAGGAACACTTCGGCCTCGTAAGGAAAGTTAAAATAGATTAATGTAATGAAATGTTATTGTGAATGACAACATTACTGCAGCATGCCAGTCCATCCCGCCGGCCATATTACATCGTGTACATAGTAATTGTAACCGTCTCATACGCATGTGTAAAGCACATCGCAGCCATCAATTTGAAAAGTTTCTGTCGTAAAGACACATGGAAGTGAACATTATAAAAGCGAAATACCATGCTCACTCACTCATTCACTCACTCACTCACTGCTTCACCTACCAACTCGCACAGCCCAAACCGCAGAACATATAAAAGTGAAATTTTAAGGACAGTTTCCCTTTATGACGTAGGCTTCCACTAACAAGGTGGTTTTTTAAAATTTTGTAACTAAGGGGACGATAAACAAGGAATTGAAAGAATCTTGAATAAAGACTCGATAACTTTCTAAAAGCTGCAATATTTTTAATCATTGAAATCTCAATGACATAGTTACAATATTTAAAATTATTCTTAACTAGCAGTTCCCCCGCGGCTTTCCTCGCGTGTATTATTCGTAACTGATAATATTTACTTTAATTGAAAAACCTCTTTGTACACAAGATTGGTACTTCAGTCATCAAGTGTTAGAATATCCAAGCAGCTAGTTGAACTAATTCTGCAGAAGGATAAGTAGCTATAGCTGTCCACGCGAAAAGCAGTCTTAAGTTTGTCCCTGCCACTAACAGCGACTTCGCCTGGGCCTTATTTATAACACTGCCAATTTGAGGTTGTGGGGTGATTACACACACCTGAGGTAAGAGGTTAATCGAATGAGAAACATCTGTTTACCCTGTGCACAACCATTGGTGACGGTGCCCTCAATTATATATTTTCAAAATATTCACTTTAACTTTATTGACATTACAAAGTTTCAAAGAGTAAAGGTTGCAGAAACGTATTTGGTGCCCCAAACCTGAGATTAGTTAGATGATATATCGTCGGTTTACTGCCAAAAGTGACAAAGTCAAAATGAGATAAAATTATAAAAATGCTGGGAATGTGTATATGTTGTTCACGAACAATTGCCCAAGTTTAAAGTCTATTCGTCGTTTCGTACTGTTGTGTCACAGTATTGTAACATACCACATTTTTGTTAATATCTACAATTTAATACTGTTTTTAAACGAAATAGCATTTATGACTCAATTTCTTTTGGCAGTATACCGACGATATGTCAGCTGGTATTGTAGAGGAACCTAAGTGGAAAGCGAACTGCAATTTTACCCCTTTTAAAGACTACATGTAAATTGCACTAATTCGATCTGCCTTGTAGTTTTTGTGTGTCAGAATTGAACGTTTGCAAGCAGGTTTTAACGAAATTCGAGCCCAGAACCTCTCGGAATTTAGACCTGAGTGACAAACAACTGCGTCACGTAACGTCGAAATAATTCATGAAAATAAAATTTATTGAAAAAAAAAATCTGTGTCCTGGGCTCATAGTGGTTGTACAACACCACGCACAGTGGGACGGATTGAATAATCATGGGGCAAAAAATCATCTTACCTTCGATTCGATGTCAAATAAGGATTTTATGCTAATGTTAGTCGTCCCTGAGTGTTAAAAATAGTTGTCCATGTAATAGAATTATTTCACATTGAACTAGACATTTTTCTTGGGGGGGAGGGGGGGAGTGAGACAGAAGCCGTAAATTACGTTTGCTTGCATACTATATACACATATTTTTTGTTGAGTATTAATTACTTAAATCTTACCAATTGCAGTGGATAGAGTGCAGAAATAAGTAAACGTAGCATTTTGATCAAATCTAATATAAACATCACTTAATTTGTGGTGGAAATTAATGGAATAGGAACCTCCAAATCCATTACGTTACCTTATCACAAGCAATGATCCGTAACAGCTACTTGATAAACGAATGCCACTAAATTATGTCGAATATGATTTTCAAACGGAGCCTATGAGGAAGTAACAACAATTGTTAGTAAATAGAGAATACAGTTTGTATTAAATATATGAGAAATAACATGTGCCCACACAAGTATTTCAATAGCCAAACTTCAATCAAATAAAGACAGATACTTAAAAACCCTTCAGAGATGCGATTATATTTGTCATAACATTAAAGTTATAGCATTTATAGCATCGGCAGATCGTCATTAGGATCACTTTATCAGTATGTTATTTTTTTAGCAGTTTATTAATTTTATAATGGTATCTATTCATAGGAATGTTCATTTAATGTAGTTTTCAGTTTTCAAAAAACCTTACATATTTTAAAAATATTTCATGAAACGTACATATATATGATAAAATACAATTATGATATAAATATTAAACAGTCAGTTAAACAGCAAACATTTAATATATACATTTTCAAATGCAAATAAATTATTTCTGATTTGATTCTTAATTACATGTACATAATATATACTGTAAAAACTTATAATTGATAGCCTGTTTATGGCCCTGTACTTTAAATTGGTTTTTATTTATACCAAGCAGTCTAAAAGTCGGAAGTGATCCGAAGTGTTTCCATCTTCTCTATAATTTTCTACTTCAGCACACTCAAAGTCTGAAATTTTTGGCAGACTACGAACTGACGATATAAGAGGGTCGGATGACAACTGAAGGCGGCAAAACAAATCTTGTACATTTTCCAAACGACTGATTTTTCTGCTGAAAAACTGGCGATAGTTTCGGATATCATTATTCCTGGCTTCCTGCGCCTCCTCTGATAACTGCCCCATGGGTAAAATAGCATTTGAGACAATCAGTCTACTAAGCTGCAAATTTTCGTGGACAGTGGGCGTAAGCTCGTACCACCCGTACAGTTTCTTATAATACTCGAGAGTATTTTTGTAGTATGAATAAAATTTATCAATATTTACTGCATGCCCACTGGAAATTACAGACAATATTACGGAAAACTTTTGTAACAATAATTAATCTAGTCCAGTTGCTTTCGTTGCTGCTCCGGGCCAGAAAAAAATCTCCTGGCTGTGTTTCCATCAGTACTTGAGCCAAAGCCTTGACCTCTTCAAGTTGTTTTCTTTTTTCTCTTCCACAGTTTGATCCTTGTAGTCTCATCGTGATTTTGTTTTCCTTCCTAAAACAAGGGAATAAAAACGTTAAATTAAGACTTTAGCAATTAAATATATGTAATTACAAGAAATATTAAGTACGATACTCACATAATCTGCAGGAAATAGCCAGGACAAATTCCAAGAACCGTATGTATGCATGTAGGACAGAAAAGCCGAAGTTCAAAGAAGAAGAAGAAGAAGAAACAACTGGATTTTGAGTTGACCAGGATGCAGAACTTATAGCTGTCATCTTGCAGATGGGACACTGAAGAGTACTGGTGTCAGTTGGTGCATTTAGAACTTTCCCATCTATCATTGTTTACTGTAGAGAGTAACTAACTTCAGTTGTCTCTGTCTTGAAGGAACGGATGTTGTCAATTTAGTTTTTCCTCTTCTTTGATAACTTCCTTTGTTTATTTCATAAACTGCAACCGTATAGGTCTGCAGAAACGTGTAGAACTAGGATGTGGGTTACTCCATACCACTTCTCCATTTTCTCTTTTCAGTGACAAGGGTATAAGAGATGTTACGAACACACTTCAGTCACTAACTGCATCGATTTTTTTTCCCATTTTCGTTTATATTGGGCATGGCCAGTTGACCCATCGAACCCCCGCTTGCAAATCAGAATGAGCTTACCTTCACTATGCTTCCATTGTTTCCAATATTCTCTTGTTAGTATGGTCCAATAAGTCATGTAAAGGAACGTCACAAGAGACTTCTGAATACTGAATATTTTCTGGACATGTCTCACTTTTTGCTTCAGTTAACCTACGATAACTGGGATAGATGTCTGCATGTTGATTCTTCGCTGAAAGTCTAAGCAAATTGTACGAATGTTTTGATAATTTTGATTCTATAAGTAATGACAAAGCTTCTTCTACTGTGTACGGAATACACTTATTTTTAAACACATTAATTTTTTTGTACTTTCTTTGCGTAGATCTTGGGCTACTACTGCTAAATAATTTCACACTTGCCGCTCCTACTCTATTTCCTTTTCTTCTCAAACGATTTGACAAAATTCTTGCAGCTTGTGGAGTAGATACAATATCTGATGCACTTTTATTAATTTTATGTTCTTTCATCTGCCTCGTCATAAGCTTTCTTCGGGCGACTTCTTTGTTGGGTACATGCACGAGTAGTATTTACGCCACTTGTACATGCAGCATATTCAGTTTCAAAAGGAACATCAGTGTTTAGCGACGAAGAAAATTTTTGGAACCTGGAGAGTATGCGATTTAACTTCTTCCATCTACTTAAATATTTGAAAAAACTCAAGAAAATTTGAAAAAGGATATATCTCTATGGTCTCGAAGGTAAGGTAAGTGGGCTTTACTTCTCGTCGACACCGAGGACCATCCTAGCGTTCGTTTGGTGTGTTGTAGGGAAACCATGAAAAACCGTCATCTGGATGGCCGAATCCGGGGATCGAACTCAGGACCTTCCGAATGTGAGTCCAACGAACTAACCGTTGTGCCACCTTGCTATGGTATCGAAAAGGGATCTACGTTCATTTGACATTAAACTGTAATTCTGATTTCTAGGATTGTTTTTTCGTTCTACCGCAACTGACAAAATTCGAACCTAATTCCAAAATTATATATTTAAGGTTATTATTCGGTATTACTATCATACTTTCACAAATTGTGTAATACAACTACCACTTAAAAGTACCATATAAAAACTCATACTGCGAAACAATACTCCATTCAAATTTAGCATTCCGCACATTTATCCTAAGGGAGAGTTCTTGCCCCACGTACCAGTGATGCTCCGGCACTGGCCACAACAATATCACTAATACTATTCCTTACCATATTCTTGGTGATGCCAGGCTGAATGCCATTTTACAAATGAAAAATCAAAAATATGTGTCCACCGATATCAACTCCGCGAAGAGTATATGTTTCTTTAGCGCGTCTCTGTGGGAACCAGCTTCCCAGCATGTTCACATACATGACAAGCGATTATCGCGCATTTCTATCTTAAAATATAGTTTTCTCGAAAAGGGGCAAGTAAGGGCAGCCGAATCTTTCGGATATTGTTACAGCAGTGTTATCTCTATACTCTATAGCAAATAACTACGTGGCACTCCGTGGCAATGGTTTTTAAATTCAAAATTTAGGTTAAAAATTAGCTAAAAATAAGCAATTTTTCGATGGATGAAACTAAATTACTAATTCAGATAAAATTTATGAATTGTTGTGAAATGTAGTAAATTAAATTATGGAGTTCCAGATAAAAAATTATTTGCTTGGATTAAAGTGAAATAATGCAGGAAAACTCCATCCAAACATGGGATACTTAGCATAAAACGGGAGTATCCCCTGATTTACTCAAAACTATAAAGTTTGAAATTGCCTTCTGGCCTCATATGACTTCAGAAATCAAATAAAATTTGTAGACATGCAAAAGAATCTTTGTAGAACAAATTCTCATAAGTTTCAGATCGAATATAACAGTTCGATAATTTACATTTTTTGCCCCATGGTTAATCAATCCGGCCCACTGTGCCACGTCTCGATAGGTTACTGTAGTGAAACTCCTGTATAAGTTGTTTCTCGCTGCTCGTTCCTGCTTTTCGGATCGTCGGCCTTGATTATTGACCAACTAAGTTTTATTCTTAATAATTACGTTTCTTACAAATAAAAAAGTACATACATATTTTTTTTTTAATATTTACGTAAGCATCACTCTGACGCGAACAACACCTCAATATAGCTACTGGTTAGATAGATATCGTGGGTTGATGGAAAACAAATTTTGTGTTTTTTCACCATTTTGGGACTCGAATTTCGAAATATTTTAAATTTACGTCTTAGACATTTGTATAAGTATCCAACTGAAGTGTAAATCACATCGCTAGCCCATTCAGTTTAATTAAAATCGATCATTCACTAAAAAAAAAAAAAAAAAAAAAACACATCTCACCCCTGCACAGTATTGAGAAATCGAATTTCGAAAAATCTGAAAACCGTTTTGCGATAATTTCTGTAATCATCATCCAGAAGCAAAAATTAATTTTATATGTCGACGG